>ONZH01000340.1:0-199600 GCA_900303285.1 Rhinella marina
AGTCTAGAGAAATACGTTTTTTTTCACTTAATTATATAAACTACAGTCCATGTGAACAATTGTGAGGTGTGCGATACACTAGCCGCAGTCTAGAGAATATACGTTTTTTCACTCAATTATATAAACTACAGTTCCAGTGAACAATTGTGAGGTGTGTGATACACTAGCCGCAGTCTAGAGAATATTTTTTTTTCACTCAATTATATAAACTACAGTCCAGTGAACAATTGTGAGGTGTGCGATACACTAGCCGCAGTCTAGAGAATACATTTTTTTCACTTAATTATATAAACTACAGTCCAGTGAACAATTGTGAAATGTGCTGTAGACTAGCTGCAGTCTAGAGAATACGTTTTTTTCACTCAATTATATAAACTACAGTCCAGTGAACAATTGTGAGGTGTGCGATACACTAGCCGCAGTCTAGAGAATACATTTTTTTTCACTCAATTATATAAACTACAGTCCAGTGAACAATTGTGAGGTGTGCGATACACTAGCCGCAGTCTAGAGAATAATTTTTTTTCACTCAATTATATAAACTACAGTCCAGTGAACAATTGTGAGGTGTGCGATACACTAGCCTCAGTCTAGAGAATACATTTTTTTCACTTAATTATATAAACTACAGTCCAGTGAACAATTGTGAAGTGTGCTGTAGACTAGCTGCAGTCTAGAGAATACGTTTTTTTCACTCAATTATATAAACTACAGTCCAGTGAACAATTGTGAGGTGTGCGATACACTAGCCGCAGTCTAGAGAATACATTTTTTCACTCAATTATATAAACTACAGTCCAGTGAACAATTGTGAGGTGTGCGATACACTAGCCTCAGTCTAGAGAATAATTTTTTTTCACTCAATTATATAAACTACAGTCCAGTGAACAATTGTGAGGTGTGCGATACACTAGCCGCAGTCTAGAGAATAATTTTGTTTCACTCAATTATATAAACTACAGTCCAGTGAACAATTGTGAGGTGTGCGATACACTAGCCGCAGTCTAGAGAATATTTTTTTTTCACTCAATTATATAAACTACAGTCCAGTGAACAATTGTGAGGTGTGCGATACACTTGCCGCAGTCTAGAGAATATTTTTTTTCACTCAATTATATAAACTACAGTCCAGTGAACAATTGTGAGGTGTGCGATACACTAGCTACAGTCTAGAGAATACGTTTTTATTCTCAGTTATATAAACTACAGTCCAGTGCAAAATTGAGTGGTTTGCGGTGCAATAGCTGGAGTCTAAAGACTACATTTTTTTTGCCTCAGATAGTAATTCTACTGTCTACTGAATACGGTTTTGGCCTCAGATATTAACTCGACTGTTTGGTGAATATACAAAATGTTGAACCCAAGGGCTAAGGGTCGAGGACGAGGGCGTTCAAGTAGTGTAGGGAGCAGAGGCCATGGTCCTGGGCAGGGTGACACTGTACATGCTGATGAGGGAGCAGTGGAACGCCGCAGAGTTTTGCTCCCTAGCTTCATCTCGCAACTTACTGGGTCACGTGGTACACCACTATTGAAACCACAACAGTGCGAACAGGTGATGACGTGGATAGCGGACAATGCGTCCAGTAATTTATCCACCACCCAGTCTTCCACGCAGTCCACCCACGCTAGCCAAGGGAGTAGACCTCTGTTTCCTCCAGCTCAACCTCCTGCCCCCCAGCCTGCCCCCCCCCACGGAAAGTATGGATTCAGATCAGGCATACTCACAGGAACTCTTTTCAGGACCCTACCCAGAGACACAAACCACTGCTCAACAGCAACCTGAGTAGTTGCTCTGTCCCGATGCCCAAAATTTAGAACTTTCACAGTCTGTGGGTGATGAGAGTGTGGACTTAGTGCAAGTAGTGCGTGAAGAGGTGTCGGATGATAATGATGAGACACGGTTGTCAGACAGTGACGTTGTTGTCAGGGCAGTAAGTCCGAGGGGGGAGCAGAGTGAGGAATCGGAGGAAGAGCTGGTGGATGATGAGGTGACTGACCCGAGCTGGGTTGGTAATCCAACTCAAGACAGTGCTTCTGAGGGGGAGGCAAGTGCAGCACCAGAACAGGTTGGAAGAGGCAGTGGGGTGGCCAGTGGGAGAAGCAGGGCCAGAGCAAGTAGATCAGTAACTGTTTCACGGAGTCAAGCTCCCGTACGGAGGCCTAGATGTTCGCAAGTCTGGAGGTTTTTTAAAGAAAGTGAGGATGACCGACGGACTGTGGTGTGCAAACTGTGCCACACCAGGATCAGCAGGGGAGCCACCACTACCAGCCTAACCACTACCAGCATGCGCAGGCATATGAGTGCTAAACACCCGACTTAGTGGAACCAAGGCCGTTCACCGCCTGCGGGTCACACCACTGCCCCTTCCCCTGTATCACATGCTGGCTCGGCGAGTCAACCCCTCGCCCAGGACCCTGTCACGAGCGCCTCCTGCCCTACAACCACCCCTTCACCTCCACGATCCTCCACAACCTCCACCAATGTGTCCCAGCGCAGCGTTAAGCTGTCTTTGCAGCAGACATTTGAGCGCAAGCGCAAATACAATTCCAGCCACCCACATGCACAAGCCCTAAATGTCCACATCTCCAAATTGTTGAGCCTGGAGATGCTGCCTTATAGACTGGTAGAGACTGAGGCTTTCCGCAACCTGATGGCAGTGGCTGTCCCTCGGTACTTGGTCCCCAGCCGCCAATATTTTTCACAATGTGCCGTCCCAGCCCTACACCAGCACGTGTCACAGAACATCATCCGTGCCCTGACCAACGCGGTTAGTGATGAGGTCCACCTAACCACGGACACGTGGACAAGTGCTGGTGGGCAGGGACACTATATCTCCCTGACGGCACATTGGGTTAACTTGGTAGAGGCTGGGATCGAGTCTGACCCTGGGGCCACTCATGTAATGCCCACACCAAGGATTGCGGGGCCTACCTCGGTCACGGTTTCTCAGACTTATTATGCGTCTTTCTCCAACCCCTCCTCCTCCTCTTCCTCTTCGCACAGAAACACTGAGCCAACAGGCAATGTTTCTGAGGGCCAACTGGCGCTCTATACAAGCAATGTTTACGGAGGGCCACCTACAGGCCCTCTCTCCAATAAATTTTTTTGTAGCGTCAAATACAGACACTCAAAAAACTATTTTACATGAGGGAGTGTCTCCCCGCTTGCCATCATGTTTGGTCAGGCTGTCCGTAGGTACACCACCTCTGTCGTCCGCAGAAGCGGCCACTATGAGGAAGGCCATGGCAAGAACATCCCCTTTTCAATTGAGAACAAGTGAATTCCCCTTCCCCTTTATCATTGGCAGACAACAGTTGGTGAAAAAGTAATTGGCAATGATGAAGAAAATGTAACGGTGCAGTGGACCGTCTGTGAAGCAAACCTATATAATCCCTCCATGCCAGCCATGGGTTGTACATAATCTAATAACAGGAAAAACAAAAAAAAATAGAAAACTATTTTACAGGAGGGTCAACCACAGACACTCCAAAACAATTTTACATGAGGGAGTGTCTCCCCATCTGCCATCATGTTCGGTCAGGCTGTCCGTAGGTACACCACCTCTGTCGTCCACTGAAGCGGCCACTATGAGGAAGGTCACGGCAAGAACATCCCCTTTTCAATTGAGAACAAGTGGAGACTTGTAGGAGGATGACACTTTTCTTCAGCAGTGGATTCACCTTCCCCTTTATCATTGCCAGACAACAGTTGGTCAAAAAGTAATTGGCAATGATGAAGAAAATGTAACAGTGCAGTGGACCGTCTGTGAAGCAAACCTATATATTCCCACCATGCCAGCCATGGGTTGTACATAAACTAATAACAGGAAAAACAAAAATAATATTTTACAGGAGGGTCAACTACAGACACTCCAAAACAATTTTTTAGGAGGGTCAACTACCTCAATCTAGCTTGGTCACTTGTTGGTGTCACTACGCTGTCACCATGCTGTGTCAGGCTTATGCCTGCATCGTGGGGCGGGGGATAGCACAGCAGTGCCAGCATGAGCAGTAGTGTCACCTGCAGGCGGTGATGGACCTTCGTTGCACCTAGTTGGGTGCTTTCCTAACATGTGCCAGCACATGTGCCTTGCCCATCTTGGTCTGGGTCAGCACAATTGTCTTGAGGGTCACCACCAGGCTGTTGCCCAGAATTTGGCATAATGGTACGATTAGGCAGCCTCAGAGGCATCCATGCATGATGCCCCTGCTGTTTCCTGTCCATTTCCGTGGTGTTTCCATCATTTTCTGAGGTTTCCAGGTTTTCACCCAGCCTTCCCTATGCAGAGCCCCGGTCCCCTGCAAAAAATGCTTGAGTCTCCCATTGACTTCAATGGGGTTTGTTATTCGAAACGAGCACCAGAGCATCTGGAAAAATTCGATTCGAATAACGAGCACCCGAGCATTTTAGTGCTCGCTCATCTCTAATAATTATGTCTTTGCAGTATTTTAGCAATAATGTTTTTACTGGTTCAGCAACGTTCAAGCACTTTAGCCCATTATGTGTATTCTTTTTCAGGTACTGCAAAGTGTCCTATTATGCACTGATTGTACGGTGTTTTTGGTAAATTATGCACTTAGCCGGTTAGCTAGCACCTTACTTTTCTAGCTCATATGGACTGCCTCTGAGGACTGTATACCGCAGCCTAGCGTCGTGTGTGCGTGCGTATGGCGCAATTGGGAGACAATAGTACACTAAGGATTCGTACGCACTTTGTACGCTAATGCTTACGTATTCAGTTCAGTAGCATACTTTAACAACGCTTAGACTGTATGTTTGTAATTTGTGCAGGAATGTTTGCAGAACAAAAATTATTTTTTTAATGCAACTTCGACCGAATAAATTTGTATTAAGAACGAATCTTGTTATAAATTTGACAATTATTCGCCGAAGCAAATCTTTGAAGATTCGCTCATCTTTACCAGTAATATCCTCCTTTAGTAGAGGTTTTCTTATTTTAGTTTTCTCTGACTTTGACAATACTCTTGGACCATCTATTAAAAAAATAAATATTCTGATAGGTTTTAGTAGGTTTTCTTCATCTTCAGCTCTGTGGATCAAATCTACATTTCCAGGAGCCACTGATACAGTGCCTTGTGAAAGTATTCAGCCCCCTGGAACTTTTCAACCTTTTGCCACATTTCAGGCTTCAAACAAAAAGATATAACATTTTAAATTTTTGGTGAAGAATCAACAACAAGTGGGTCACAATTGTGAAGTGGAACGAAATTTATTGGATCATTGAAACTTTTTTTGTAATAATAAAACTGAAAAGTGGGGCATGCAAAATTATTCGGCCCATTTACTTTCAGTTCATAAAACTATCTCCAGAAGTTGATCTCTGATCTCTGAATGATCCAATGTTGTCCTAAATGACTGATTAAGATAAATAGAATCCACCTGTGTGTAATCAAGTCTCCGTATAAATGCACCTGCTCTGTGATAGTCTCAGGGTTCTGCATCATGAAGACCAAGGAACACACCAGGCAGGTCCTGATACTGTTGTGGAGAAGTTTAAAGCCGGATTTGGATACCAACAGATTTCCCAAGCTTTAAACATCCCAAGGAGCACTGTGCAAGCGTCATATTGAAATGAACGGAGTATCAGACCACTGCAAATCTACCAAGACCCGGCCATCCCTCTAAACTTTCATCTCAAACAAGGAGAAGACTGATCAGAGATGAGGCCAATAGGCCCATGATCACTCTGGATGAACTGCAGAGATCTACAGCTGAGGTGGGAGAGTCTGTCCATAGGACAACAATCAGTCCAACACTTCACAAATCTGCCCTTTATGGAAGAGTGGCAAGAAGAAAGCCATTTCTCAAAGATATCCATAAAAAGTCTGGTTTACAGTTTGCCACAAGCCACCTGGGAGACACTAAACATGTGGAAGATGGGGCTCTGCTCAGATGGAACCAAAATTGAACTTTTTGGAAACAATGGAAAACGATATGTTTGGCGTAAAAGCAACACAGCTCATCATCCTGAACACACCATCCCCACTGTCAAACATGGTGGCAGCATCATGGTTTGGGCCTGCTTTTCATCAGCAGGGACAGGGAAGATGATGGATGGAGCCAAATACAGGACCATTCTGGATGAAAACCTGCTGGAGTCTGCAAAGACTTGAGATTAGGACGGAGATTTATCGTCCAACAAGACAATGATCCCAAACATAAAGCAAAATCTACAATGGAATGGTCCAAAAATAAACATATATAGGCCTTAGAATGGCCAAGTCAAAGTCCAGACCTGAATCCAATTGAGAATATGTGGAAAGAGCTGAAAACTGCTGTTCACAAACGTCTCCATCCAACCTCAAAGAGCTCGAGCTGTTTTGCAAGGAAGAATGGGCAAGAATTTCAGTCTCTAGATGTGCAAAACTGATAGAGACATACCCCAAGAGACCGCAGCTATAATCGAGGCAAAAGGTGGCGCAACAAAGTATTAATGCAAGGGGGCCGAATAATTTTGCACGCCCCACTTTTCAGTTTTATTATTACAAAAAAAGTTTCAATGATCCAATAAATTTCGTTCCACTTCACAATTGTGACCACTTGTTGTTGATTCTTCACCAAAAATTTAAAATGTTATATCTTTTTGTTTAAAGCCTGAAATGTGGCAAAAGGTTGAAACGTTCCAGGGGTCCGAATACTTTCGCAAGGCACTGTAAATCACTTCCAGTACAAGTGGTTGTGACGGGTCATCTGTTATGGCCTCGATGACATCACCTTTATAGAGTGTGTCCAGTTCACTTCTGGACCACGTACAGCATCTCCACTGGCTGTACTTCCTTTGATCCAGACATAATGGGCTCAATATTATCCAAAGAGTTTTCCAAAGAGTTTCTTTTAACCCTTTCACTGCTAGGGCTGTTCCTCTGCTCCTCCAGAGAGTTTTTCACAGTTTTGACACCGGCAAATAAAACTTAAATTCCAAATGTAAAGAAGTGACCTGTATATTTTACTCTATAGATTGGGTATGGACAGGACAGGGACAGTGTAAATTGGGAAATGTATTGATCATTAATATGTACACAGGACTTCTGTATATCCTCACTGTATGGCCCTATGATATCCTCTACAATAGGGTATGGCCCTATATATTCTCCCTTCTGTCTTTTCTATTATGTAATTATACAGAGAGGAAAAATGACCAAAAAATAAAACATGGTCCGTACTCCTCCTGACCAGTAAGATGGCAAATTTGTATCAGAATTTCCATCATGTCTTAATGACGTCAAATTGGATGACATTTTGCTTTCCCTTCATCAGCTTTGATAACAGCAGACAGGGACCAGGTTTTAGTAAATCTGTTGTACAGTACGAATATGACATTGGTCCTCTAGGGATTAAAAGGGGCTTTCAAAGACTTTAATATGGATAACCTATCCCCAGAATAGTAACACTGGATATGGTGGCTCTCTTTTGCTGCTCAATATGGGTGGTGCACTAACTACAATGGATCCACCCAATTCCGAAATTAAATGTAGTAGGTTATAGTGGTAGAAAAGCACTCTATATCTGGAATATATGTCACTTTCTTTATTTGTGATAATAAAAATATATATCAATAAAACACTAATAAAACATCACCTTAAAATATATTGTAAATAGCTCAACATCAAATCATAAGAAAATATGGATCAAACCACAATATTGTCTTTTAAAAGAAGGCAGCCAATCACTCCTAGACACGTAGAAAAGGTAGTAGGTCATGGCAGGAGGTCCCCCAGGCTTCTCTGCTTGTTTATTGGCTAAGAAATAGGTGCTAAACATGCAGGGAGGACTTAAAAAAAAAACACGAATTTCACACGCTACTCGGCCGAGTAATGAATACTTACGAGTACGCAAATATCCATGCGGATAACGAATCTTTCCGAATAAGTATCAGTATCTGATCGTGGGGGTCCAACAACCCGAACGCCTACTGATCAGCTATTTGAAAAAGGCACCGGAGCTCCTGTGAGCACCATGGACTTCTCTCAGCTCACCAAGCACAGTGCCATACATAGTATAGTGTCTGTGCTTGGAATTGAAGCTCAGTCCTATTCATTTCTATGGGGATGAGCGGTGCCTAGGCCATGTGATCGATAAATGTGTTGTCACTGGCCTAGAAAAAGCTAAAAAAAAAGGCAGTAGCGCTACTGTGAGCACTTACACCTTCTCCAACAGTTCATCAGTGGGGGTTTCAGCTGTTGGATCTCCATTGTTCAGGTACTGATGATGTATCCTGAGAATAGGTCACCAGTATTAAAGTCTCGTAAAACCCCATTAAGTTATTAATCACAAGGCTGCAGGTCCTACAATGAAGCTTCACGTTTCCTATAATCTAAATATTAAAATGGCTTCTCCTCTGAGTGAGTTCTCTCATGTTTAGAAAGACTAGATTTGAGACTATAAGATTTCCCACATTTAGGACATGAAAATGGCTTCTCCCCTGTGTGAGTTCTAAGATGTTGTATAAGCACTGGTTTCGCACTAAAACACTTCTCACATTCAGGACACATAAATGGCTTCTCTCCTGTGTGAATTCTCTGATGTGTAACAAGTTGCGATTTCACACTGAAACACTTCCCACATTCAAGACACATAAATGGCTTCTCCCCTGTGTGATTTCTCTGATGTACAACAAGATCTGATTTCTGACTAAAACACTTTCCACATTCAAGACATGAAAATGGCTTCTCCCCTGTGTGATTTCTCTGATGTGCAACAAGCTGTGATTTCTGACTAAAACACTTTCCACATTCAAGACATGAAAATGACTTCTCTCCTGTGTGAGTTCTCTGATGTCCAACTAGAATGAATTTTGTGGTAAAAGATTTTCCACATTCTGAACATGAAAATGGCTTCTCCCCTAAGTGGATTCTTAGGTGGCTCAGAAGATTTGATTTCTCACTAAAACATTTCCCACATTCAGGACATGGAAATGGCTTCTCCCCTGTGTGAGTTCTCTGATGTTTAACAAGACACGATTTTGTACTAAAACTCTTCCCACATTCTGAACATGAAAATGGCTTCTCCCCTGTGTGAGTTCTCTGATGTACAACAAGATCTGATTTCTGACTAAAACACTTTCCACATTCAAGACATGAAAATGGCTTCTCCCCTGTGTGACTTTTCTGATGTGCAACAAGATGTCGTTTCTGACTAAAACACTTTCCACATTCAAGACATGAAAATGACTTCTCTCCTGTGTGAGTTCTCTTATGCTGAATAAAATTTGATTGACTGGTAAAACATTTCCCACATTCTGAACATGAAAATGGCTTCTCTCCTAAGTGGATTCTTAGGTGGCTCAGAAGATTTGTTTTCTGACTAAAACATTTCCCACATTCAGGACATGGAAATGGCTTCTCCCCTGTGTGAGTTCTCTGATGCCGAATAAAAGTTGATTGACCGGTAAAAGATTTTCCGCATTCTGAACATGAATAAGGCTTCTCTCCTGCGTGAGTTCTCTGATGTCTAACTAGCATGAATTTTCTGGTAACAGATTCTCCACATTCTGAACATGAATAAGGCTTCTCTCCTGTGTGAGTTCTCTGATGTCCAACTAGAATGTATTTCCTGGTAAAAGAATTCCCACATTCAGAGCATGAAAATGATTTGTGATTTTTCCTTTGCAAAGAAAGATTAGATTTTTTTTTTAAATGTTTCTCACATTTCTGTTTAGTTCTTGTTTTGCCAATCAGTGATTGATTACACAAAGGTTTCTTATGACCAGTGGTGTCGGTGGATAAATCTTCGCTTTGAAAGACTGAGGATACATTAGAAGTTATTGAATCATCTTGTGTGGTATTGTTATCTTCTACTTCATGGTAGGAGGATAAATTGAAGTATCCATGGGAGCTGCTCAACTCGTCTTCACCTAGAAAATTAAACATAATTTACTTATTTTCCCAAAGCAAATGATTTTGTATTAATTAAGATTTACTAAAACAATTGTAAGCCAGGATCAGGAAACAAAGTAAATCAGAAATGTAATAACACAGGATAATGTACAATTTACCAAGTAAATCACATTTACTTGTTTAACATTTTCAGTTCTTAGTCTGGAAAGTTCTCAGAATTTAATCCCTTGTAGAGATAGTGAAAGGTGTTTCTATCCAGACCATACAGTATAATACATCCCAATGTAACAGACAACACAAGCTCCCCCAAAGTGTATAGGAGAGATATAATGAATGGAAGCAAATTCAGCATGAACATGTACACACCACCTGAGTATACGCCCGCTGTATGGCCCTAACATATGCTCTATGTCACCCATATGCTTAACAAACTTTTCACACTTTGGGGAACATTATTAATGAATGAACACCAGGTATTCAATTATCTTTACCAGTGTCAATTAGATTGTGGCTGAGAGAGTCCACTGCTAGGAATAGCTAAAGCTTGTGTGACCACCTACTGCAATTTCATGGGGCCTATGTCATTTCTGGACATTACCTAGACCTACTCTTATACATTCTAAATTGCAAAACACATTTCTTTATTAAAGTGACTCTCTGGTTCAAAACAAATTCACATTAACTGGGAAATGAACAGAACACTTACCTGGTGCCCTCCTTTTCCACTCTTTAGCTGCAGATCCATCAGTTCCCACACTGCTTCTCAGACTGCATGATGCATAACACACATTTGGTAGCCCAAGACACTTCCTGTTGCCCTTGGATTGGCCAGTAATGCTCACATAAACAGTGTTGATCAAACCAAGAGCAGGGCTGGACAAATAGGAAGTGACTTGGGATACTAATATAGAGTATACAACATACAGTATGAGCAGTAGTGCGGCCATCTTCAATGGCAGAAGAAGTTTCTGGGAATTAGAAAATCTTCAAGTGAAAATATACAAAGCAAGGAATCATTTAAGTGTTCTGTTCTCTCCCAGTCAATGTGAATTTTTTCTTGAAGAGGAGGGTTGCTTTGATTTTGGGATTCTCCATTTGTTGTACAAGTATCCTATTAAGACAAACTGCAAGTCCTTAGCACCTGTACGGACCCTTTCCTCCTATGGATATATCTGACTACTCAGTTCTCTGTTATAACTGACCTCTCACCACAATTATTAGAATTTTACCACAGTTATAAGGACATTTATTTTTATATATTCTTTATAAAACCTGAACACAAGATATACATTATATCTAAAAACTGGGAATATACTAAACCATATGGAATGATCGCTGTTATAAAATCATTATCCCATAAGAAGAGAACAAGATAATCACTGAAGAGGTAAACTCCCATGTGTGAGTTCTCTGATGCTGAATAAGCCCTGATTGACGTATAAAACATTTTCTACATTCTGAACATGAATATGGTTTCTCTCCTAAGGGGATTCCTAGATGGCGCATAAGATGTGATTTCAGACTAAAACACTTCGCACATTGAAGACACAATTGGCTTCTCTCTTGTGTGAATTCTCTGATGTCTATCAAGACACAATTTCAGAGTAAAACATTTCCTGAATGTTGAACTTGAAAACAGTTTCTCCCCTAAATGGAGTCTTAGATGTCTCACAAGATTTCTGACTAAAACTCTTTCCATGTTCTGAACATGAATATGGCCTCACGCTTGTGTGAGTTCTCTGATGTCTAACTAGAACCAATAAAGCTTTATTGAAACAATAGCAAGACGAGAAGTAAATAGGACATGTAAGAAAACAGGATTAACAGGAGAAATTCCCCTTTTGTTATAACAGAAAACGATACAAGACTTAATCCACCGAGCAATGGACGTCCTTCTTGCCACATTCCCCTTATTAAGTCCAAGATATTCAATTAACTGATTCGATTTCCTCAGGTCCTTGGTTATTTCTAAACATTGAAGGACACATCTTCTCACGTCCAGGTTGTGGAATAACTTCTCCTTTTCAGAATCCGCCTGGGAACAAAAGGAAGGAAGAGAGATTTCTTGTCGACAATGGAAACTAGAAACAACCTTAGGGAGGAGTTCCGGAGAATGTCTCAAAACAATCCTATCCTCCAAAACTGTTAAGTAAGGTGGAAGGATTGAAAAAGCCTGAATCTCCCCCCTCGTCCAGCCGTTGTAATAGCCAACAAAACAAAAACTGTCTTAAAGGTCAATATCACTGATAGGCTCGAAGAGGGAATGCATCAAAACGGAAAGGACCTGATTCAAGTCCCAAGGAGGAACGCAAGATCTAAAAACAGGACAAATCCTACTTGCCTCCTTAAAAAATCTTCTAAGTCTATGTCTGCTAACTTTGCCTCCATAAAGGCACTCAGTGCCGCCACCTGAACTTTCAATGTACTCACTCTCAGACCCTTGTCAAGGCCTGTCTGCAGGAAGTCCAAGATCAAGTTTATATCTGGAGGCATGGAGGGGTCCCAGGCATCTTTCACAAATCATAAAAAGGCTTCCCAAGCTCTCAGATAAATTTTTGAAGTCACCAGTTTTCTGCTCCACTTTAAGGTGTCGATGACTGCATCCGAGAGGCCCTTCTTTTTCAAGATGGCCTACTCAACCTGCAGGCCGTCAAACGGAGCTGAGGAACTATAGGATGTAGTACTGGACCCTAAGACAAGAGATCTGGTCGGAGAGGAAGAGTCTAGTAATCTTCTCCCACTAACCCCTTGAGCACAGGAAACCAAGCCCTCCTGAGCCAGAAAGATGCTATCAGGACGATCTGAGCTCCTTGTTCTACGATCTTTGTCAATACCTTGGAGATTAGCGGGAACGGAGGAAAAGCGTAAAGGAGACCCCTGGGCCAGGGAATTGACAAAGTGTCCACTTGTAAAGGCTGATCCCAGAATGACAGGGAGTAGAACGTTTCCACCTTCTTGTTTTTCTTTGAGGCAAATAAGTCGATCTCTGGAAGACCCCATCTCGCACAAATCTGACTGAATACAACCTGATTCAGACTCCATTCTCCTTCTCTTAGCATTTTCCTGTTCAGAAAATCCATCACTACTTTTTATTTTTCCTGTACATTAATTGCGGAAAGAATAGTAGATTCTCTTTGGCCCAAATTAAAATCTTTCTTGATATCACAGAGAGAGAATGAGTTCTCATCCCTCCCTGTTTGTTTAGATAAGCCACAGCATTGGTATTGTCTGACAGAATTCTCACGTGGTTCAGACAAACCAAAGGACCAAAGGCTTGTAGACCTTGCCACACCACACTTATCTCCCGCATGTTGGAATATGCTTGCTGTAGATCTGCGTGCCATAATACTTGCTTCCTGGCACCATTCATGTGCGCTCCCCAACCCTGCTTGCTCGCGTCTGTTGTGATTACTACTTGATTCGACTGTCGCCATTCCACTCCCCGGGACAGACTTTTCTCGTCTGACCCACCATGACAGAGATGGCCTTACCTTGGTTGGAATTCTCATTCCTTTGTTCACGGACACTTGCTTTCTGTCCCAAGACTGTAGCAGGAAAGACTGAAGAACTCTTGAGTGGGCTTCTGAACACTTTACTAATGGAATCTTTGCAAAGATTCTGCAAAGATAGTAGACCGAAAGGGAGAACTTGAAATTGAAGTAATTTTCCCTGGAACCAAACCGTCATTCTCAAATGTTTTTGATAATCCACGTGAATTGGTACATGGTAATAGGCATCTGAGAGGTCTATCATCACCATGAAGCAGATTGATTATGGATTTCACTGTCTCCATTTTGAATCTTTTGTATACAATGTACCTGTTTAGATTCCTGAAATTGATTATAGCATGGAAGGAACCGTTTGGCTTCTTGACCAGAAAGATCTAGGAATAAAAACCATTTCCTTGCTCCTCTGTAGCAACTTGTAGAATTGCTTCCTTCTGTAACAGCAGAGATATTTGCTGCTCCAATGCTTTCTGGATTTCTCCTTTCAACCATGTATTTACAAGATATCTGGGGGGGGGATTTTTGAAAACTGTAAGCGGTAACCCACGGTGACGGTTGAGAGCACCCAAGGAGAGACCCGGATTTTTTCCCAAGCTGATCCGAACTGTTTCAGCCTCTTTCCCACCGGACTTCTGCCGCCATTGGGAGGAAGGACGGGTGGACTTGTCATGGTTGAACAGGAAACCTCTACTTTTCCCTTTAGCAGACTGCCAGGAAGAACTGGTTTCCTTTTTCTTTTGGTCAAATCTAGCACATTTTTGGGGGCGAAAGAAGAGTCTTTGGTGAAAGAATTTCAACTCCTTAGTAAATCCCTTCTTTCTGTAGAGGCTTTCTCTAGAATATCGTCCAGTACCAAACTCCTGATCGCCCTCACAAAGAAGAGAACATAATCTATTCTTAGATGCTGTATCCCCTGATCAAGATCTCAACCAAATCGCTCTGCAGGAAGTGTTGGACAGGGCTGCCTTTTTGCTGACAGTTCGACAATCTGCATGAAAAATTAGAGGCAAGAAAACTAGAGACCTGTTTCAAAATAGGAATGGAAGCCAGGATGTCCTCCCTTTGAGACCAGATTCAATGTGCTCCTCAGGTTTATCTAACCATAAAGACAGTGTTCTTGCTGTGTAAGTGGCTGAGATCCCAGGCCTTAACATAGCTGAAGATGACTCCCAGCTTTTTTTTAAGGAGAGATTCACATTTTTTAATCCATTGGGTAGAGAGGATTTTTTCGAAATCCCTGCTACTGGAGCATCAACATCTGTGGTTCATCCTAGGCACTGGAATCATCCTAGGAAAAGGGATACTTCCTTTTAAACATTTTAGAAGCAGATTGCCTCTTTTCTGGGTCCTTCCACTTATTCTGTATCAGGCTCTTACAGGAAAATAACGTCTTTTTTGACCTAGTGATTTTTGGAAGAGGTAGAGAGCCCCTTTTTACATAAAGAACACTTCCTCTTCTGGGACGGCTCCCCCTTCACGCTCTCTCTGCCCTGTTTAAGAAGCAAGCCACAGGAGAGGAACTGATTAGAAAGAAATTTAGTAACCAAAAAAAGTCATCACCAAAGAAGAGGAGAAGTCCATGTGCACTGGAAGGAGGAGGGTTAAAGAGGCTAACATGGAAACAATCCTCAGGAAGGAGGCTTACTGGGCTGGAGGTCCTGAAGGTGCCAGTGGTTTTGCGGGTGGGTTCAGCGTCCGCCTGTAAAGACATCCTGCCGATAAGTAGGCACAACGCTCCACAGTAGAGGGGACGAAGGGATATGCCCATACAAGTGTTGAGCGAGCACCTCTGTGCTCGTATGCTCGGGTGCTACGGCCGAGCACTAGGGGTTGCTCGAGTGCTCCAAGCATAATGTTAGTCAATGGGACTAAACCAGGCACCCCCCGCTCGGAAGAGGGGAGGGTGTCTGGTTAATAGAAAAAGGTCAGAATCGCGACTTCTCCTCTTTTACTCCTTTCACTCGTGAAAGTATGCTAATTAACGGAATTTGTACGCATTAGCGCACAATGCGTATGCATTATCATACAAATGCGTACGCATTAACATACAAATCAACATTACAGTGCGGGGAAGTGACTCGAGCATTGCGCTTGAGTACACTCGGTGTTCGGCCGAGACCGAAGACCGAGCGGACCCGAGCGTAGGCATGCTTGGCCGAACAGCGAGTTCGGCCGAGCATGCTCACTCAACACTAGCCCGTATCATACAGTTCCCGGCCTAAGAACATGGAAAAAAAGCCCGGGGTAGCCAGTGCACGCTGGACTTACACCGAGAGGAGGGAACAGTAATCCTCCTTGCTCCGCAACCCCTCCTTCTGCAGCGGCCCTCCAGACGAACCAGGACAACATACCTAAAGACCCTCCGCTCCAGAGCTGATCCACCACCTGCCTTGAAAGGGACAGGAAGGTAAGAGGGAGGGGACCTTTTATTGTCTGATCTCACAGTTGTTTCCTGTCTCTGAGAAGGTGGGATTCCCTCCAGGTGGTGCCGTTGTGGAGGCGTGGGGAAAATATGAATATTTGAGTATTTGGTTTTAGTTAGTACAAAATACATGCGATATATTACCATTAGGGGTAACGGGGATGCAAAGTGCTCTTGAATTATTTTCTCCCAAGCATCAAGAACATCACACTGAACTTATTAGCTATTTCTCTTCTTGTTTGGTCAGCTGCAGGTTGGATCCTACTAAATCTAGGAGCAGTAATATTAATGACGACGAGGAGAACATTTTTCTGGACTTCAGGTCCTTTAACACGGACTGATGTTTCAGGCAATTATTGGGAATAAACAAGCATTCACAATAATTACCTGATCATTAGCAGAGATGAAGCTGCAGTTACATGGAGATGCATTGAGACAAGTGATCTCTACTTCCATAGCTTGTCTCTACAGAGAATCACAGTCTCTGGGCAGCAGATCCCAGCTTATACAGCACAACCTGCTGACAAGAAATGATATGTTTTGCTGATGGCCGACAGACATCATCACCCGAGGAGCGAGCATTTATCCATTCATCGGGTATCTTTACACGGCCAATTATCATCAACAAATGTTTCTACAAACTCTCATCCTGGAAAATTGGCTCTATGATCAGTCTGTATAAAAAATTTCTCTGACTGGATCCATCTGTGGGAAATACACACAGTGACTGAATACATTGTCTATATGTGATGATCAGATGATGGAGGAATCTGACTCTCAGAACTGTTCTCTCCTTTACAGTCATGGAAGGTCTCCTTTTACCCAGAGATGTGAGGGACTGGTGATTCTCCATCATGACGTCCTTGTACAGATTCTTGTGTTCTTCTAAATACTCCCACTCCTCCATGGTGAAATAGACAGCGACATCCTGACACCTTATAGGAACCTGACAACACAAGGATACAGTCATTACCAGACACATCCCTTGGCGTTATTGTATAATTTCCCAGCATTCCCAGCAGCACTCACCTCTCCGCTCAGCAGCTCAGTGATCCTGGTGGTAAGTTCTAGGATCTTCTGCTCATGTATCAGGGAATGAGGTGGAGGCTCGGTGATGGGGCTCTGGGTCCTACTACATCCTCCTGACACACGGGGAGTCACACACTCACCAGACGACTTCTTCACTACTGTGTAATCCTGTGTATGGGGAGACGCCGATCACTACAGAGATTCTAAGAATCCTTCACCTTTCCAGTCATTTCCCTGTTTTATTACTAGAGATAAGAGTGATGTCATGTGAGACTCTCACCTCTCCAGTTATCAAGGAGATGATCTCCAGGGTGAGGTCTAATATCCTCGCAGCCATGTTGTCTCTGTCCTTCTCCATCCTTGGTGGGGCATTGATGGAAAGGACTATCGTCTTTAAAAAGAAGAGAGTCCTGAACCTAATGAACCTGAGGGAAATAAGGAGGATTGAGAGCAAAATCACATCTGGATAAACATCTTACATGAAGTAAAGTGTCTTACAAATGGAGAATAGTATTACCGATCATGTACTATGGAGGTGACTACAGATAGGCAAAACAATTCTAAATGAATCCGATTCTTTAAAAATTCCATAAAAACTCTACTTAAAAAAATATCTTAAGTTTTGGTGATTTGATATTTGAGGATGAACTGTACAAAATGGCGCGCACCATTCTATATTTCAAATGCAGTACAGTAGTGAGGGAATTAGGGCGGAGATGAAGATGGAGAATCACATGACCCTTACCCACAATGCCTCTCAGTCTGACAGCCAATCAGGAAGATTATTGTCTAGTGTTATGAAAAACTATGTTAGCTCCCCAGCAGAGATGCCATTCGGAGCTCAGCCACTGATGTCATAATGTAATAGGACGTATCTGACACATAACAGGGGTAGTGTTACAGATTGGCAAGAAAAAAAAAAACAGGAGTGGATCCAAAACAGATGACACGTGAATAGAATAGTTGCATGTCTTCTGTGTTTTGTACCCACTCCTGCTTTTGGCTACCAAATCATAAGCCAATTCTGATGCAAAATAGGGACCATGTCATAGAGGCCTTACAGCTGCTACATAGACAGGATTCGTTGTGTGTCTAATTTTCCTTCCTTCTGACAGATTAGAAGGTTAAAATAAATGGTGATCTCAACAAAGCCAAACAAAGACAATAATGGCCAAATGGTGAAGGTGGGTGTTCAGAGAATGTTCTAGTGACAGTGGTTATTTGGCAGCAGCACGCAGAGACCACAGAGTAGCTCAATGACAGTATGTAGAGGTGGCAGCAGTAGCATTAGGAGGCCACAGAGTGGCACAATGACAGTGTGGAGGTGGCAGCAGCAGCATCAGGAGGACACAGAGTGGCACAATGACAGCGTGTGGAGGTGGCAGCAGCAGGAGGCACAATGACAGTGTGGAGATGGCAGCAGTAGCATCAGTAGGAGGCCACAGAGAGGAACAAGGACAGAGTGTGGAGGTGGCAGCAGCATCAGTAGTAGGCCACAGAGTGGCACAATGACAGAGTGTGGAAAAGTAAGCAGAAGCATCAGGAGGAGGCAACAGAGTGGCACAATGACAGAGTGGTGAGGTGGCAGCAGCATCAGGAAACCACAGAGTGACCCGGTGACAGAGTGGGGAGGTGGGTGGCAATAACAGTACCTGCTGACGATGGTGGGTGTAAGAAGGAGCATTTGGCATCATATGTGTGGGATCAGGCAGGTGGCACCATCAGAATAGTGGCTGAGGCAGGTAGCCAGAAGAAACCGGTCTCTTTTGTCAAGGTTTGGGTGAGGCAGCATGGATGATCTAATTGGATGCATCAATCATGGGTGGGTGGAAATCCTGGCTGATCCATGCCTGATTCATCTTGACAAAGGTTAGTCTCTCCACATTTTGGGTGGACAGGTGAGTTCTTCTTGGGTTAACTATAGCCCTCGCTGCACTAAACAAGTGCTCTGATGCGACACTGGTGAGTAGTTTCTTCACTATGTGGGTGAGGAAAGCTGCTCATCATTGACTCTAAACTCAAGTTGCTGCTGATGGTACTGCTCCTACCCTCTACTCTGCCCCCCCCCCAGTCAGACGTGCGAAAGAATGGACGATGATGCAGATAGGCAGCGGCCAACTGACTACATAGGATGTCTCTATAGTAGTTCAGTTTGCTCTCCCTCTCAGCTGGTGTAAAAAAGGCCCCCATTTTGGACTGGTAGCAAGGGTCTAACAAGGTGGAGAACCAGAAGTCATCCCTCTGCCGAATGGTGACAATTTGGTTGTCACTACGCATCGGGCCATTTGCGCAAGTGACTCAGAGGGACTCCCTGCCTCCATCTCCACTGCATACTGCCACGGTATGCCTGGGTCCTCTGTCTCGTCTTCCTCATCACCCTGTAGCTCCTCTGGCTGCTCCTCCTCTCCTGTCACCAGTGTAGAAAAACAACCCATTTCACTACACATTGCTTGTGCTCCAATGTCCTTCTCCTCCTCCTGCAGTTCAGCCCCTACAGGGTTCATGTGGCCGTGAGATGTAGTCACCACATCTCCAGTCACCTGACCAGCAAGTTTCACCAGCATCTTTTCTGGGACATGAGGCAGTGGAATGATATTGTTCATCCCTTAGTCCTGGCGACTGACAAATAAAGTGGCCTCCTCAAAGGGCACGCGCAAACGGCAGGTGTCACGCATAAGCTGCCACTGACTAATATCGAAGTTACACAGGGGAGTACCTCTGTCCGCTTGTATCATCAAGAAATCGGGTGGAAACTTCAGATATAAGCCTATGTTGGGGGACGCCATTCTGCAGCTGCAGCTCAAGGAGAGTGTGGTTTGCAGCGTACGAGTGGCTGAAGTGCATGCAAAGTTTCCTGGTCATTTTTAGGATGTCTTGCTGATTGGTGGAAGACTTCAGGAACCGCTTGACAACCAGGTTGAACATGACTTGATGCTGCGCTGACATCATCTTCTTACCGTTGTCCATTCTGATTTTGAGTTGTCGTGGAGAAAGCCAGGATTTGATTTCTTGATGAAGGACACAGAGCAATTCCTCCCCTGTGTGACTCAGTTCGCCCAGGCAAACGAGGTGTAGAACAGTGTGTCACCGCCGTGCCCTGCACATGTGGAATGCTGGAGGGGCACTGAAAATTGTCCCTGCAGTGGAGGCTGCGGACACGGTGGAGGATGAGGAGGCAGAGGTGGACATTGTGGCAGGACCAACGGCATGAGAAAGTGGAGGCGGAAGTGGCGTCATCTGGCCAAGTTGCTGGTGTGGCTGGGCGCTCTGCATCTGCTGGTGACTGTGAACCTAACAAATGCCTCTCCAACAAACAAGCTGTACCACATTGTATGTTGCTTTGCTCCTCTACTCTCATCAGCGTTCCTGGAAGCAATCCTCTTTCCTCTGAACCACATTTACCCAGTGAGCCATAAAGGACATGTATTGTCCCTGACCTTAGTTACAGCTCCACACGTTGGCGCTGCTGTGCACTTTGGCAGACACTGACAGGCTCAAGGACAGGCCCACCTTCTGTTCTACATATTTGTGCAGGGTTGGTACTGCCTTTTTGGCAAAGAATGGACGGCTTGGGACTCTCCACCTTGGCTTGGCACAAGCCATCAGTTCTCTGAAAGGTACAAAGTACACAACTTGGAAAGGGAGGAACTGCAGTACCAGCAACTTGGCCAGGAGCACGTTCAGCTTCTGCGCCGTTGGATGAGTGCACGCATACTGTTTTCTCTTGGCCATCGCTTCGGTGATCGATTGCTGATGGAATGACTGACGAGGAGTAGGAGGAGAAGCAGGAGCATCTGGACCAGATGATGGGAAGAACAGACAGCTCTCTTTAGCTGAGGTGGTGGAGTCTTGACTGCCTGAAATCAGGTGCAAGCCACTGGGTGATGCAGCAGTTGTTGCACCAGGCTGGACCACCACATTGGAGCCACGGTTCTCCCAGGCTACTTTATGGTGTCGCTGCTTATGTTGACGAAGGGACGTGGTGCCAACATTGGCACCCTAGCCACGCTTCACCTTCTGACCACAGATTCTACAAATGGCTAGGTTCACCTCACCCGGCGGCTTAACGAAGAACTTCCACACCACCGAGTAGGTGATTTTACCCCCAACACTACGCTCTGACTGGTTGATAATGCTGCTGCCTCCGTGAACCCACTGCACCACTACTTTCTAGCCCAGTAGGCTCCTGTGAAGCGGGTGGTCTACCTCGGGCACGTTTGGCTCCCGACCTCCCACTGCTGCCACCTTGTTGACTCCTGGCCACGCTAGCGACCTACTGGCTCAGCCGCTGCCTCACGGGCAAGCTTCCACCCTCTTCTCCTGATGATGATTAAGCCCCTAATTCACCCGGCTCCTAAGTATGACCAGCTACATCATCATCATTGAGTACTGTCTGCACATCACTGATGTCCTCCTCAACAGTCTCTAGGTCAGGAGCCTGACCGCTTGCAACACCAGCTACCACACCACTCTCCTCATCACTACTTGCCCACCTACCAGAGGAAGCAGCAGATGTCTCCTCCACATCTTGGTTGGCCAGTAGCAGCTGACTGTCCTCTAGTAGCTCGACCTTGCTGTAAAGTGGAGCTGAGCTCGCAGCATATAATACTTCTCTGGCTGAGGGAACAGAAAAGGACAGAGGCATGTTGAGGACAGGTGAGGGCAGAGGGCCGGCTCCAAGGCCATGCCAACTAAGGGTTCTGTCTGACAAACCCACTGACTCTTGGCTGGGGGTTGTCTAATGTCACTTGGAACGAAGTGAATGACCGAGTCAACCATTCGAGAACCGCTGGGTTGCTGGTCAAGACACGACCGCTAGATGACACTGGGAGCTCAGGCCTCTTGCTGCGACTCCTGCTACTATGCCTCCTTACTCTGCTGTGACCTGTGCCTGCGCCAGAAACATTTAGGTCTCTTCCACTCCCCTTGCAGGGCCTGTCACTTCTCTGTTTGACATACTGTTAGATCAAATCTAATATACAAAGCTGAGTGTATGTTTGTGTGTTTGTCCGCTAAAGGAATCCGCACGGTCGCAGCTACAATCACGAAATTTGGCACACAGGTACAACAGGTGTCCAGGAAGGTTTTAGAACGGTTCTCAGCTCTCTAGGACATACCGTTCCTGAGATATTCCCAAAAAGTGCATTAGCCAATAGAAGCCTGGTCACATGACCCGTATCAGCCAATAGAAGCTCACAGGCAGTTAGTCTCCACACACAACAGGTTTCCATAACAACACAGCCAGTTCACTGCTATAGGTCTGCTTTAAAGGGGCAGAGCGCTGTGGATGACACAGTTAAAGAGGTATTCCGGTTACCATAAATATATTTTATGTTTTAGACTAAGTCATCATCAATCATTACCTCATATAATGTAAATTTCATATATTTACCGTTCAGTAGTAATAAAAGATGTTTTCTTCCACTGCTACCCACTGTGTTTCCTCCTAAATTTCTATGGCATCAACCTATAATTCAGGCCACCCTCAAAAGAAGAACTTAAAAGCCCCACCTCCAGGTCCCACTAAGTCACGCCCCTGACCCGGTCAGGCCATGCCCCCTCTCACTCCGCAGCCGACAGGGATTTCAAAAATGAAGGTAAAAATGAACTGCTGTCAGCTGCAGGGGAGGGAGGGTGAATTTCTCCCTGCAGCTCATACTCAGACTGCACAGTGCTGCTGTCTGAGAGTGAGCTGTTCAAAAGGACATCTCTGTGTCCATCCAGGCCCTGCGCATGACAGATTACATGGAGTCTGAAAGCCAGACTGTCCAGCCTCAACACCAGGCCACGCCCCCTGGATCCGTGAAGACACGGAAGACAAGCTGTCTGAGCGTGAGCTACTGCAAGGGTGGACATCCCTGTGTCTGTCCAGGCCCTGTGCCGGACGGTGGACAGGGAGTCTGAAAGCCAGACTGTCCAGCCTAAAACCGGACCTCTGGCCACTCTAGGGGCACGCTGATGTTAGGGTGGCCAGATGTCCGGCTTTAGGCTGGACAGTAAAGTTTTCTGGCTCCCTGTTCTCCGTCCGGCGCAGTGCTTGGATGGACGTAGGGATGTCCACCCTTTCAGTAGCTCACGCTCAGACAGCTTCTCCTCCGTGTCTTCATGGAGCCAGGAGGCGTGGCCTCATTTTTAGTGGTGTAGCTTCATGGGGACCGGGGGCGTTGCTTCACATTTAGGGGAATGGCCGGTGAGGTCTGGCTTTCTGGGGTGGAGACAGTGGCCATCCTAGCTGCTGTGGAGGTCACAGTTAAAGGGGCGGGCACTGTGGATGTTTCTGTTAAGGGGCAGGCTGCTGTAGAGGTCAATGTTAAAGGGACGGGGACTGTAGAGGTCACTCTTGATATCTTTTAACGACACACACACAAACATTAAATGAAATAGATTAAATATACCCGGGCAAAGCCGAGTACTTCAGCTAGTAAATAAATAAAACGGAAATTAATAAACCCCCCAAAAAAGCTGTAATTTTGTTACTTCACCGCACAACGGCTAATAAGCCCTTTTTTCCACTAATACACCCCACAAAGGCTTTAGAACATAACTGCACCGCAGAACGGCAAATAATCCTTTTTTTTTTCACTAATACACACCAAAAAGGGCTGTACTTTTGTCTCACCGCACAACGGCTAATAATCCCTTTTTTCCATTAATACACCCCAAAAAAGGCTTTAGAACATATAACTGCACCGCTGAACGGCAAAATATGCTTTTTTTTTAGTTTCCCACTAAAATACCCTAAAAAAGGCTTTAGAACACATAACTGCACTGCACAAGGGCTAATAAGACGTACAAATATTTCCAAGTAATACATCCTGTTAATCGCTGTATCACACAGCACTTGCACCCCAAAAACAAAAGCTGTAATTACAGAGGTATCATCTATTGCAAACCTGAAAGCAGCAGTATAATGGCAATTTGGATCCCCAGGCAGTACAACAAAGTGTATTTGGATTGTTCCTATTACCCATGCTGTACACTCCCCTATTGGACCCTGTTCTACTTCAATACTGTGGAATAATTCTTCCCTATCGTTTCCCGACAGTACTAATCATTTTCCCTTAACTTCTATACAGACAAAAAAAAAGTTTTAAAGTCTTTCCTAACACTGTCCCTAGTGCCTGTCACGTCTCTCCCTGCACTAAGTTCACTGGAAAATGGCAGAATCCAAGATGGCTGAGGCTATTTATAGGGCTATGACATCACAGGGGCTGGCTGGCTGCTGATTGGCTGCATGCATGGCATTGTGGGTGATACCTCTTTCCCAGAGTCCTTTGCTCCTTGTCCTAACACGTGCAGCAGCCAAATGGAGTACGTATCAAATCAGATCACAGTCTGTACATGAGACGTCACTGGCCACGCCCCCCTGCACTGCCTGGCTGCTATCTGCTCTCTCCCTGGTTTCCTTCAGATAAAACATTAACCCCTTCAGCCAGAACACACTGAGGGCTCAAGACATTACAACAAATAGTAGCTGCAGACAGTGAGGAGACAAATGCTGGACAAGGAGCTGTAGAGGAATTGTACAAGAACAGGTAGGGAGAAATTCCAGTATCAGCAGTGTCACTGTACAGCTGGGACTTGTAGTCCTACACAAACAACATGCTGCTGAGTATTCCAGCAGGCAGACATGTCACTCAGCACTTGTATTCATTCCCTTTGCAGAGAAGGGGGGAGGGGCAGAGATTGTTATTACTGCAGGTAAACAAAGGCCAGAAGAGAACCAGGGAAATGAGGAAATATGGATTTTTTTGGCCTAAAACTTGCTTAACTTAGTTATATATTGCTGCCCATCAGATGTACAGTGCTATATTTTTTTTCATAACTCGGACAACTACTTTAATGTGCATTTTGATCAAAAGGCATAAGCCCACTCACCGCGTCAGGGTTGCCTCTCAGAGTGGGACCTACTCTAAATTTGGTGCAGCCCTGCGCAGCAACAGTATTGCACCGCTCCAGCAAGAGGCGGGACCCAGGAGTCAAACAGCACCTTGCTGTCTGACAATTCCAACCCCAGCACTGGGTCCCACCAACCCACTAGAACAGAGCCAAAAAAAGCCACCACGCAGTTCTGCTCCATCTGAACAGTTGTCTAAGCCAGGTGCGCCCATCCTGCGGCCCCCACAGCTTTCGCAAAACCACAACCCCCCGCACATCCGGGAGCCATAGCTCCGTAACTTTGCTGGAGCGGTGCCCTACTGTTTCTGCGCAGGGCGGCGTCAAATTTAGAGTAGGTCCCACTCTGAGAGTCAACCTTGACGTGGTGAGTGGGCTTACGCCTTTTGATCAAAATGCAAATCAATGCCTCTAGTTTAGGGGGCAGTGCGCAAAAATTACGCTGAGAAGCGAGTTGAATATTGCTGAGAAGCAGCCATAGATCAAAAGCATATTATGTGGATGTGCGATCCAGGTTTTTTTTTTTTTTTTTCTTTTTTGGTACAATTATATTTTAGTATATATATATTTAAATTATCAAAAAGTTGTACACACTCTAAAATTGTATCAATAAAAAAAACCACACAGCTCGTCATGAAAAATATGAGCTCCATAGACATAACTATAAAAAACTTATAGGGTCAGATTATGGCTATGAAGTAAAACTTTATTTTTCCAATGTTTTTAGCTTCCCACTACATCGTATACAACAGTAAATGGTGCCATTAGAAAGTACAATTTGTCCCACAAAAAAAAAACAAGTCTCATATGGCTATGTGTATGGAAAAATAAAAACATTATGGCTCCAAGAACACATGGAGTGAACACTTGGTTCACACCTAAAAGCTGGACGCTCTAGCCATACCCCCACACCTCCCACTGCCAGTGAAGGAAAAAATAAGTACGGGAAGAATGTTGGGTGAGCTGCAGGCAGGGGGCAGTGCTTCTCTCCCCCTCAGTAAGTCACCGAGTGACTAGTCTGCCGACTCTGGTGACTGACTGGAGGTGAGAGAAGCCTGTCAGTCAGTATGTGATGGCAGCTCACGCTCAGACAGCAAAATGCTACTGAAAAGGAGGACACCCCTGGGTCCATCCAGGCCCTGCAGCAGACGGAGGACAGGGAGCCAGGAAACCGGACTGTCTGGCCTAAAACTGGACATCTGGCCACTTTAGAAACACAGTGAATGAAACACAAAAAAACACAAACTGAAAATTGCAGGATCCTGAAAGGTTTTTTCCTGTCACATAACGTAAGGTTCTATCACTAGGGCTCCTTATCACTGTGCGGTAGGTGGGGATCGCCTCTATCAGGACCCCACTAATCCTGAGAATGAAGGAGGCTGCAGAGCTGCTTTACTGCTGAATCTCCTCCACAGTTCCTGCTCATTAGAGCTCCGGTCTCCACTGTGCAGGGAAAGTGAGGAGAGGACACAGCGCTGCAGCCCCTTCATCTAGAAGAGGTTGTCCCCACCAATCACACACTGACTCCATATACTAGTGATATCACAGAACATTGTGTGATGGAAGACCCCTCTAATCCAGGAGAACAGCCACTCTTACAGGGGTCTGGGGGGTCTCCTAATATTCCAGGGGGAGAGCAGACATGTCGGAGGAGAACTCCCCTCCAGACTGTGTGAGCAGAGACTCTCTATGGCCGGTGCTGCCCCCTGCTGGCTGGACCTGCTATATATCACCTATAGAACCACTCCATTCTAATAAACCAGAACCAAGTCACACATCCCCCGACCAATAACTGACCTGCAGATCTCACCTCCTGGGGCTGCAGGACCTGTGCTGATGTCACACTGGTCACATGACAGGAAGTGCTGAACAGTGAAAGACCTCTACTGCTTTACTCCTCCCCTCATGTGACTGATCACATGACCATGACATCATTGCAGGTCCTGCAGCCCCAGGAGGTGAAATCTGCAGGTCAGTTATTGGTCTGGGGATGTGTGACTTAGTTCTGGATTTATTAGTATGGAGCGGTTCTGTAGGTGATATATGATATATGTATTTATCTGGATTGTATGTGTTGTTCATGTGTGTGAAGAAAAACTGCAAAAGTAACAATCTACAACTCCGAGAAACCAACAGTGAAAAACACATTTCATCTGGATGCTTTCCGTTTTCCACGTAAGCCCCATTCACTTCTATGGAGCCAGGGCTGCATGAAAAACCCACAATACAGAACATGGTGTGAAGCTAGGGTTGCCACCCAGCCAGTAATTTAGTGCCTCTGCCGGTAATGTTTTTCTACCAGCAATAATAATTGCTGGTATTTTTCTATAAGGACTAGAGATACTCGTACATACTCGTACAAGCTTGGTGCTCGTTTGAGCATTAGGGTATTCGCATATGCTCGCTACTCGGACGAGCATATTGCGATCCTCGAGGAAATGGCATCTTCCTCTTCCGGCATGTTAGGCGCCTTTTCTCAGCCAGTCAACATGCAGGAGAGTCTTTGGTACCTCCTAGCATCATGTGGGGCCCCTACAAGTCGATAGCAGGGATTGGCTGGCCAGATCAGATGACCTGGGAATATAAGAATCTGGTCCCGCGCTGCTCGCGTCATACGCCGTCTGCATGAGATTAGGGATAGAGCTGCTGTCTGTCAGGGAGAGTGTTAGGGCCTGAATTTAGATGTTGGTTAGGCAGGAATCACCTACAAAAAACCCAACAGACCTTCTAAGGGCTACAAGCACCTTCCTCTCGGCTGCTGGCTGGGACTTGTAGTGCAGCTACCGCCATCTTGGCTACACTCTGTGCCCTGGTGGCAGAAGGGACAGCGCGTGGTCCACACAGACCCAAAATAAATTGGCCAAAGTCCTCTCAGTACTCATTTTTGCTGCTGTACCTTGGCTTGCTTGGATCTGTAGTGCAGTCTAGGGAATACGTTTTTTCTATAATTTCTATACACTACAGTCCAGTGAACAATTATGTAGTGTACTGTACAGTAGCGTCAGTCTAGGGAATACGTTTTTTTCTCTCAGTTATATATACTACAGTGCAGTGAACAATTATTTAGTGTGCTGTACGGTAGCGTCAGTCTATAAAATACGTATTTTCTCTCAGTTATATGTATTACAGTCCAGTAAAAAATGGAGTGGTTTGCGGTACAATAGTCGCCATTTAAAGACTACGTTTTTTTCTCTCAGCTATATGTACTACAGTCCAGTGAAAAATGGAGTGGTTTGCGTTAAATTAGCCGCAGTCTAAAAATTCCTTTTTTTTCTCTGTTATATATACTACAGTGCAGTAAACAATTCTGTCGTGTGCGGTATAGTAGCCGCACTCTAGTGTTGACACCAACAAGTGACCAAGTTAGTTGAGTTAGCAGGTGAAGCACATAAAATTTTACACTGACACAGCATGGCAGTGACACCACCAATGCCTTGGTCAGACTGAGATTGCAGTCAAATGTCTGTAGGTGAGCCTCCCAAAAATTTGTTTTGGAGTGTCTGTAGTTGACGCTCCTAAAAAATTTATTGGAGAGAGGGCCTGTACGTGGCCCTCCATAAACATTGTTTGTATACAGCGCCAGATGGCCCTCAGAAACATTGCCTGTTGGCTCAGCGTTTGTGTTCGAAGAGGAGGAGGAGGAGAGGAGAGGATACATAAAGAATGTTCATGTTGAGCTGCTTTCCCCCGGAGGAGATTTGAATTCCGGTGAAATCCAGGCTTTGTTCATTTTAATAAGCGTCAGCCTGTCAGCGCTGCCAGTTGACAGGCGTGTACGCTTATCGGTGATGACGCCACCAGCTGCACTGAATACCCGCTCTGACAACACGCTAGCGGCAGGGCAGGCCAGCACCTCCAAGTCGTACAACGCCAGTTCAGGCCACGTGTCCAGCTTTGCAACCCAGTAGTTGTATGGAGCAGAGTGATCACGCAGGACGTTGGTATGGTCAGCTAGGTACTCCATCACCATCTTTCTGAACAGCTCCCCCCTATTGGGGGACGGCTGACATAGTCTTGCTGGGGTGCCATAAAACTGGCAAAGGCCTTGGAGATTGTTCCCCTGCCAGTGCTTGACAAGCTGCCTGCTCGCCTCCTCTCCCCCGCTAGTTGGCCCAAGAACTACGTCCTCTGCCGCTAGCGGTGTCAGATGGGAAGGATAGTTTCAGCTTGTGCACCAGGGCCTGTTGATATTGATTCACTCTCATACTCCTTTCCTCTGCAGGGATGAGAGTGGAAAGGTTCTGCTTGTACCGTGGGTCCAGGAGAGTGAACACCCAGTAATCGGTGTTTGAAAAAATGCTTCTAACGCGAGTCACAGGATAGGCAGCCTAACATGAAGTCTGCCATGTGCGCCAGACTCCCAACACGTAAGAATTCCCTCTCCCCACTGGCCTGACTCTCCATTTCCTCCTCCTCCTCTTCAGCCTATACACGCTCAACAGATAAGAAGGAATAAGCATAGGTACCCTCTTTAGTCTCGCCAACATTCTCCTCCTCTTCCTCCTCATCCTCCTCCTCCGATACGTGCTGAGAAACAGACCGGAGGGTGCTCTGGCTATCAAGCGACGTATCTTCCTCCACCGTCTCTTGTGACAAGCGCAAAGCATCTGACTTCATGCTGAGCAGTGAGTTTTTCAACAGGCAAAGCAGCGGGATGGTGAGGCTGATAATGGCGGCATCGCCACTGACCATCTGTGTTGACTCCTCAAAGTTGGTGAACACCTGGCAGATATCAGACATCCACGTCCACTCCTCATTGTAGACTTGAGAAATCTGAGAGACCTGACTACCAGTTCTGGTGGAAGTTGTCATCTGGCATTCTACAATCGCTCTGCGCTGCTGGTAAACTCTGGATAACATGTTTAATGTCGAATTCCAGTTGTAAGCGCCGTTGCACTGCCCTGAGAGTGGCAGCATCTGTGGTGGACTTGCGGAAATGCGCACAGATGCGTCGCACCTTGGTGAGCAAATCAGACAAATTAGGGTAGGTCTTGAGGAACCGCTGAACCACAAGATTGAACACGTGGGCCAGGCATGGCACATGTGTGAGTCTGCCAAGTTGCAGAGCGGCCACCAGGTTACGCCCATTGTCACACACAACCATGCCTGGCTTGAGGTTCAGCGGTGCCAGCCACACATCGGTCTGCGCCATGATGCCCTGTAACAGCTCTTGGGCGGTGTGCCTCTTGTCACCTAAGCTCAGCAGTTTCAGCACCGCCTGTTGGCACTTACCCATGGCACTGCTGCTGCGCCTAGAGCTACCGACTGAAGGCGCCGTGCTCACAGATTGTATTTCAGAGTAAGAGGAGGAGGAGGGGTTGGAGGAAGAGCCATAGTACATCTGAGAAACCGTGACCGAGGTAGGCCCCGCAATCCTCGGTGTGGGCATTACATGAGCGGCCCCAGGGTCAGACTTGGTCCCAGCCTCCACCAAGTTAACCCAATGTGCCGTCAGGGAGATATAGTGTCCCTGCCCACCAGCACTTGTCCACGTGTCCGTGGTTAGGTGGACCTTATCACTAATCGCGTTGGTCAGGGCACGGATAATGTTCTCTGACACGTGCTGGTGTAGGGCTGGGACGGCACTTCTGGAAAAATAGTGGCAGCTGGGGACCAAGTACCAAGGGACAGCCATCGCCATCAGGTTGCGGAAAGCCTCAGTCTCTACCAGTCTATAGGGCAGCATCTCCAGGCTAAGAAGTTTGAAAATGTGGACGTTTAGGGCTTGTGCATGTGGGTGGGTGGGTGGAATTGTATTTGCGCTTGCGCTCCAATGTCTGATGCAAAGACAGCTGAACGCTGCGCTGGGACACATTGGTGGAGGTTGTGGAGGATCGTGGAGGTGAAGGGGTGGTTGTAGGGCGGGAGGCGCTCATGCCGGGGTCCTGGGCAGGGGGTTGACTCGCCGAGCCAGCATGTGACACAGGGGAAGGAGCAGTGGTGTGATACGCAAGAGGTGAACGGCCTTGTGTTTAGCACTCATATGCCTGCGCATGCTGGTAGTGGTGCCTCCCCTGCTGATCCTGGTGTGGCACAAGTTGCACACCACAGTCCGTCGGTTATCCTCACTTTCTTTAAAGAACCTCCAGACTTGTGAACCACGGCCTCTGCCCCCCTACACTACTTGAACGCCCTAGTCCTCGACCCTTAGCCCTTGGGTTCAACATTTTGTGTAATCACTAAACTGTAGAATTAATAGCTGAGGCCAAAAATGTATTCTCTAGACTGTGGCTAGTGTAACACACACCACAGAATTTTTCACTGGACTGTATTAAATGTATCTGAGAGAAAAAACGTAGTCTTTAGACGGCGGCTATTGTACCGCAAACCACTCAATTTTTCACTGCACTGTATGATATATAACTGAGAGAAAAAACGTATATTTTCTAGACTCCGGCTAGTGTAACTCACACAACACAATTTTTCACTGGACTGTAGTATATATAAAAGTGATAGAAAAAAACATTTTTTTCTAGACTGCGGCTACTGTACCGCACACCACAGAATTGTTCACTGAACTGTAGTCACCGCCATGCTGTGTCAGGCTAAATTTTTGGGTGGTTCAGCTGCTATGTTAGTCTAACCAAGCCACTCTGGGGTTCACCGCCAAGCTGTAAACTGCAATGTCAGTCTTAACAAGTCATCCTGGGGTTCACCCCCATGCTGTAAACTGCAATTTCAGTGTGCGTGTTTGTCCGTCTGGGATGGGGAGAGCTGGGCACTGTGCTGGGAGAACTTTGTGTACGCTGTGGACTACTGGGTAGGTGTGGAGAGGGAGACGCTTATGCCTGCGTCCTGGGGTGGGGGATAGGACAGCAGTGCCAGCATGAGCAGTGGTGTCACCTGCAGGCGGTGATGGACCTTCGTTGCACCTACTTGGGTGCTTTACTAACGTGATGGGCATGTGCCTTGCCCATCTTGGTCTGGGTCAGCGCAATTGTCTTGAGGGTCACCACCAGGCTGTTGCCCAGAATTTGGCATAATGGTACGATTAGGCAGCCTCAGGGGCATCCCTACATGCTGCCCTTGCTGTTTCCTGTCCATTTCCGTGGTGTTTCCATCATTTTCTGAGGTTTCCAGGTTTTCACCCAGCCTTCCCTAGGCAGAGCCTTGGTCCCCTGCAAAAAATGCTCGAGTCTCCCATTGACTTCAATGGGGTTCGTTATTCGAAACGAGCACCTGAGCATCGGGAAAAGTTCTACTCGAATAACAAGCACCCGAGCATTTTAGTGCTCGCTCATCTCTAATAAGGACTGTTACTAATAAGCACTTCCATTGCGGATCGCTCATTAGTGCAGCCTTTACCTCCTCTCCCCCCACACTTGTGTTAAATAAAAAAAAGCACTCACTTCCTCCACTTGATGGCGCTGCTGTGAACATTCGCTGCTCACTGGAATCTCAGGACAGGATCTGGGAGACGTCATCACGCTGGAGTGCAGGTCCTGTACTGAGCTTACAGTCATCAGCGAGTGTTCACAGCAGTGCCATCAAATGGAGGAGGTGAGTGCTTTTTTTTTTTTTTTTGGCAGAAGCAGAAAAGGAGGCACTAATAGGGGAATTATTCTTACGGGGGGCACTAATGGTGGGCGTTATTCTTATGGGGCAAAAATGGGTGGCATTATTTTTATGGGGGCACTAATGGTGGGTGTTGGTCTTATGGGGTTATAAATAGGTGGCATTATTACTACTGGGGGCACTAGTGGGGGACATTATTCTTACAGGGGCACTAATGGGTAGCATAATTTTCCTAGGGGGGTACAAATGGGGGTCATTATTCTTATGGGGCACTAATGGTGGGTGTTGGTCTTATGGGGTTATAAATAGGTGGCATTATTACTACTGGGGGCTCTAGTGGGGGACATTATTCTTACAGGGGCACTAATGGGTAGCATAATTTGTCCTGGGGGGTACAAATGGGGGGCATTATTCTTATGGGGGCACTAATGGTGGGTGTTGGTCTTATGGGGTTATAAATAGGTGGCATTATTACTACTGGGGGCACTAGTGGGGGACATTATTCTTACAGGGGCACTAATGGGTAGCATAATTTTTCCTAGGGGGGTACAAATGGGGGCATTATTCTTATGGGGGCACTAATGGTGGGTGTTGGTCTTATGGGGTTATAAATAGGTGGCATTATTACTACTGGGGGCACTAGTGGGGGACATTATTCTTACAGGGGCACTAATGGGTAGCATAATCTTTCCTAGGGGGTACAAATGGGGGGCGTTATGCTTACTGGGATGCACTAATGGGGCCATTACTCTTACTGGAGGCACTATTGGGAGGCATTAATTCTGGGGGGCACTAATTGGGGCATTAATATTAATTTGGCAGTATTAATTCTGGGTGCTGCTAATGGGGGCATTACTATTACTGGGGGCACTAATGGGGTCAATATTAATTCTGGGGGCATTAACATTATTGGGAGCCACAGTATGACAGTGACTTAACACCTTGCGCTAAGCCATGCCCCCACAACCACATCCCCTTTGAGGTGTGGCTTAAATTAACTTAACCCTATACGACATTCATGTGCACAGACCATTGATTTTCCTGTGCGTTCAGTACACTCATCGCATCTGGACGATAAACTCGCTCTTGTGAAACAAACCTTATACATCTCATCTCCTGCCAAAACTGATCAGTAATGATCGTGGCATCTTAGTGGTGAGAGAGTTCTCAATCTGTCACGTCATCGCCAAAAGCCAGGTCAGCACCGGAGAACGTAGACAGCCCCCTGTGAGCCAAACAGCCAGGCTTATAACTGAAGCTGGTTAAAGGGGTTGTCTCATGACAGACAATGGGGGCATATCTCTAGGATATGCCCCCATTGTCTTATAGGTGCAGGTCACACTGCTGGGACCCGCGCCTATATTGAGAATGGAGCCCCAAAAGTGGAGGAGGGCGCAATACATTCATTTTCTATGAGGCCAGCGAAAATAGCTAAGCGCTGGCTTGTCTATTTCCATCGAGCCCATAGAAGTGAATAGGAGCAGTGGCCGGTCAAGCGCGGTGCACTCTCATTCACTTCTATGGGGAGCCGGCTTGGTGGTGGCCGGACCGGAGTCCTCCAGCTACCACCTTGTGGGGCTCTGTTCTCGATATAGATGAAGGTCCCAGCGTTGTGACCGCACCTGTAAGACAATGGGGGCATATCCTAGCAATATGCCCCCATTGTCTGTGACAGTGATGCTCAACCTGCGGCCCTCCAGCTGTTGTAAAACTACAACTCCCACCATGATCTGCTGTAGGCTGTCTGGGCATGCTGGGAGTTGTAGTTTTGCAACACCTGGAGGTAGAGCTGGGCGATATGGCCAAAAAAAAAAAATCTCAATTTTTTTTTTTATTTTTTTTTTAAATTTTGGACGATTCACAATTTAAATCTCGATTTTCTTATGTTATTAAAAATATAAAAAAATAAATAAAAAAAGCCTACTGTGCCCCCATCAGACCCCACATCAGCCCATTGTGCCCCCATCAGACCTCACATCAGCCCACATTAGTGCCCCCTTCAGACCTCAGATCAGCCCACATTAGTGCCCCCTTCAGACCTCAGATCAGCCCACATTAGTGCCCCCTTCAGACCTCAGATCAGCCCACATTAGTGCCCCCTTCAGACCTCAGATCAGCCCACATTAGTGCCCCCTTCAGACCTCAGAACAGCCCACCATAAGAATAAAATAAAAAAATCTCTCACCTGTCCTGCGCGCGGCTCCGCTCCAGGTCCGGCGCTTCTCAGTCTTCTTCTCCCGGCGCTGCACTGTCACCTGACTGCGTGCAGCGTCAGGTCAGAGTGCGCTCACTACGTCCTAACGCTGTACGCGGTCAGGATAGTGCAGCGCGGCCCCGGAGAAGAGGAGGAGCGCCGGACACCGGAGCGGAGCCGCGGCGCAGGACAGGTGAGAGATTTTTTTTATTTTATCTGGCGGGCGCCATTTTAGGAAAATCGAGTTCACGATTTTCCTAAGAAATAAAATCGTGAGGCTTTCAATTGGCGAATTAATTCGATTAATCGCCCAGCCCTACCTGGGGGGTCCCCGGCTGGGCATCCCTAGTTTATGATGAGACAACCTAGTGCCCCTATCTGCAATTACCTATACCATAGTAGGGTGAGCGTTAGGTCCCGTGCCATTTGACATACCTTGACGCGGTGCTCTGGCTCCGGTATGTTCTTGATATAAGAATATATTGGCGAAAGTCTCATTTTAACATCAGTGTGAGGGTTTAGCCATATATTGTCAATTGCATTCACCGTTGTAGTGCACCATTTTCTTTGAATTTTTGAGACAACCTAGTGACCTACTCTACCATGTTAAGGGCTCATGCACACAGATGTAAGTCTTTTGCAGTCTGCAAATTTCAAATCCGCAAAACACTGGCCGAGTGTATGCTGCATATTTTTTATTTTTACCTCTGCAGAAATGTCATCTGCAAAACGTACAAGAATAAAACGGTCTATTTTTGTGGCGGGACCGTAGAACAGAATTATCATTCAGATGAATGGGTCAAAAAAAAACACAAAAACATGGATCGGTTGTGGACCAAAACTATGGCCGTGTGCATGGGCTCTGACTTAGCAGCAGCATGGGGGTTCCACACAGAACTCAAGGAGCGATTAACCCTTACAATGCTGAAGAAGACACAAATCTCATGTACGGTTTGCTGATTGTTTCCATGTGGAAATTGACCTGCATTGCAGATTTTCAAATCTGCAGTATGTCAATTATTTTTGCAGTTTAAGGGCTCAGGCACACGGCCATTGCCCGGCCGCAATACACGGGCACCGGCCATGCGCACCCCGCATCATGGATGCGGACCCATTCACTTGATCCGGGAGATGGGGTGCGGAACGGAGGCATGGATCGGAAGCCCTCAGAATCACTACGGAGTGCTTCTGTGGGTGTTCTGTCTGTGCCTCCACTCAGCAAATAAGTAGTGCATGGACTACTTTTTTGCAGTGCGGAGTGTCAGATATGAATCGTGGACCCCATTCAAGTGAATGGGTCCGCAATCCTCATGCGACGGCCCCGCGGTCAGTGCCGTGCATTGTGGACCTCAATTTGCAGTGCGCAGCACAGGCCTGGCTGACACACGATCGTGTGCATGAGCCTTTAGCTGAGATTTCACCCTTTTCCAATGAAGGGTGAGATCTCCTGCAAAACTGCATCTAATCCACCATAAAATCTACAATCGTGGATATTGGTGCAGAAAAACACATAAATCTGCATAGAAATACGCGATCACCCATATCAGGTGAAGGCGACCTTAGTGTTCCTGTATTGTAAGGGTATTTTTAAGTAACTTATTGGTTCTCCACTTAAATTCTGTTTAATACTCTGTGTAATCGTCTATAAGTTTCCCTTGTAATGAAGTGGGTTAGAGATAGTACCCATCCCCCATTGTGCTGATAAGACCACATTCCTGAGTCATCCTGGAGACATACGTGCTGCACACTGGAGGAGGGGCTAACAGGCTCTCCATTCTAGGTAGGATGTGAGTATGACTTACCCTATTTCTCTTGTACACTCTGGTTTGTCGGTCATGTGTTATAATAGGGTAGACAGCCATGGGTTATAGCATGATTGATGGAGTCTCCACCCCATTTAGGTTAGTGATATTTATTTACTTTTTATTATTATTCTGTATGTGATTTCTTTGTGTTATTTTATATTTAATAACTCGTAAATAACTCTTACTTTTATTTAATAACTAGTAAATATATTTATTAATGTTGCCTGCATAAGCTTATCCATTCTTAAATCTATCAAATTCACTTTACGCTACAAATGGTAGCAGCTGTGGGATTTCAAATATGAATATACAGGGTGGGCCATTTATATGGATACACCTAAATAAATTGGGAATGGTTGGTGATATTAACTTCCTGTTTGTGGCACATTAGTATATGGGAGGGGGGGAAACTTTTCAAGATGGGTGGTGACCATGGCGGCCATTTTGAAGTCTGCCATTTTGGATCCAACTTTAGTTTTTTCAATGGGAAGAGGGTCATGTGACACATCAAACTTATTGAGAATTTCACAAGTAAAACAATGGTGTGCTTGGTTTTAACGTAACTTTCTTCTTTTATGAGTTATTTACAAGTTTCTGACCACTTATAAAATGTGTTCAAAGTGCTGCCCATTGTGTTGGATTGTCAATGCAACCCTCTTCTCCCACTCTTCACACACTGATAGCAACACCGCAGAAGAAATGCTAGCACAGGCTTCCAGTATCTGCACATCTCGTATCTTCACAGCATAGACAATTGCCTTCAGATGACCCCAAAGATAAAAGTCTAAGGTGGTCAGTTCGGGATGCCTTGGGGGCCATTCAAATGCTACATGATGATGTGTTTCCCTCTTTATGCACTGAAGCTGGCACGTTCCCTGAGTTTTTCCAGCAGGATGGTGACCACCACATTATGGGTGTCAGGTCTGAGCATTCCTAGATGAACAGTTTCCTGGAAAGTGGACTGGTCATCGTGGGCCAGTTGAATGGCCCCCAAGGTCTCCCGTTCTGACCCCCTTAGACTTTTATCTTTGGGGTCATCTGAAGTCAAATGTCTATGCTGTGAAGATACGAGATGTGCAGCGCCTCAAACTACGGATACTACAGATTTTATTTTTCTCTGAAGATTTTTGTTTTTTATTGGTGCCAAAAGTTTTGATTGAGCGCTACATGTTTTAATTGAAGCCAATGAAATGTTTCCTATAGGCACTTCATGTGTTCATGTCTGTATTGTCAGATCTGTTCGGTTCGATTTTTGTAGTTAAGTGTTATATGTTAAATGTTCTGCTAACACCAGAGATCTGTCCTCATGAACAGTTAAGAGTAGACAGATGTAAGTCTTTTGCAGTCTGCAAATTGTGTATGCTGAGTGTATGCCGCATATTTTTTTATTTTTACTCCTGCAGAAATGTCATCTGCAAAACGTACAAGAATAGGGCGGTCTATTTTTGTGTCGGGGCCGTAGAACAGAATTACAATTCAGATGATGAGTCAAAAAAAAAAAAACATGGATTGGTTGCTGATCAAAATTGTGGTGTGCATGAACTCAGCAGCATGGGGGTTCCACACAGAACTCAAGGAGTGATTAACCCTTGCAATGCTGAAGAAGACACAAATCTCATGTACAGTTTGCGGATTGTTTCCATGCAGAAATTGACCTGCAGTGCAGATTTCCAAATCTGCAGTACATCAATTATTTTTGCAGTGTAAGGGCTCATGCACACAGCCATTGCCCGGCCGCAATACACGGGCACCGACTGTGTGCACCCAGCATCACGGATGCGGACCAATTCACTTGAGTGGGTCCGCAATCAGGGAGATGCGGTGCGGAACGGAGGCATGGATCAGAAGCCCTCAGAATCAGTACGGAGTGCTTCTGTGGGTGTTCTGTCTGTACTCTGGATGCAGTCTACATGGACTACTTTTTTGCAGTGTGGAGTGTCAGATACGAATCGCGGACCCCATTCAAGTGAATGGGTCCGCAATCCTCATGCGACGGCCCCACGGTCGGTGCTGTGCATTAAGGACCACAATTTGCGGTGTGCAGCACAGGCCCAGCTGGCACATGCTTGTGTGCATGAGCCTTTTGCTGCAGATTTTAACCTTTTCCAATGAAGGGTGAGATCTCCTGCAAAACTGCATCTAATCCACTATAAAATCTACAATCGTGGATATTGGTGCAGATATGGTGTAGAAACGCACATAAATCTGCATAGAAATGTGCGATCACCTGTATCAAGTGCAGGCGGCCTTAGTGTTCCTTTATTGTAAGGGTATTTTTAAGTGACTGATTGGTTCTCCACTTAAATTTAGTTTAATACTTTGTGTAATAGTTTATAAGTTTCCCTTGTAATGAAGTGGGTTACAGATAGTACCCATCCCCCATTGTGCTCATAAGACCACATTCCTGAGTCATCTCGGAGACATACGTGCTGCACACTGGAGGAGGGGCTACCAGGTTTAAACATTATGAGAGACATTCCCTTAGCAGACTCTACCAGGCTCTCCATTCTAGGTAGGATGTGAGTATGACTTACCATATTTCTCTTGTAAACCCTGTGGTGTCGGTCATGTGTTATAACGGGGTAGACAGCCATGGGTTATAGCGTGATTGACTGAGTCTTCACGCCATTTAGGCTAGTGATGTTTATTTACTTTTTATTATTATTCTGTATGTGATTTCTTTGTGTTATCATATATTTAATCACTTAGTAAATATATTTATTCACGTTGCCTGCATAAGCTTATTCATTCTCAAATCTTTTGAATTCATTTAACGTTACAGTTCCCCTCAGTATGGTGTTGCCCCTTGGTGCCCTCCTTTCAATAGTGTTGCCCCTGTAGTTTTAATAAAATAAAATTGTAATGCCTAGCCCTGTCCCCCCAGTGAATGGAGCACATCACCCCCCCGGCTTGTGCTTTCTTCCTCTCTGCTAAGCAGACACTGCATCGCATCGGCCTGCTAGAGAGAGCACAGGCTGGGGAATGGTGGAGCAGGGAGCTGATGACTATCCAACTGTATCTGCGTCCTAAGGAAATTGGGACATGCTACAGTCTTTCCTGGACAGCCGATGAAATCTGGGTCTGTTCTATAAATTGATTACAATATAGCTTACAGAGATATGAAATATAAGCCATATGGTAATACAGATTATGGTATAGACTGCATAATGCAAAGATCAGAGTCGGACTGGCCCACCAGAGCATCAGAGGATCCTCCAGTGGGCCCAAGCTCTGACAATGATGGATCCATAGTAAATCAGAGTCTTTATGGTCCTATATACCCAGAGGGTGGGCCCTCAGAAAAATTTCCTCTGGTGGGACCAAATAACTTCAGTCCAACCCTGGCAAAGATAATTGGACCACAGGCAAAAAAGAATTCTTCCAATAAATACCAGAGGCACCGAGCTATTCTGAAATATAAAACACAAGATTTATTGGTGATATACACAACACTACAAAAAACAAAAAATAAACACCAATTGTGAAAGTGTATTCATAAAGATCACAGTGATGACCATACGATCATCAGTGCCCCCACTGGAGATCCCAATACACCTATAACCATATAACTAATTAAGAGGTCTCCTGAGGGTCCCTACACTTTTCCCCAATATTATTGGTTCATCAGATGACAATGAAGGACAGAAATCAAATTATACACTAGAGGTCCAAGCCAAAAATGGCCAGCAGATCTCCATATTATTGTACAAAGATAAACCTGAGTCCAAATATGCTTCTTTTTTAGTGCAGTGAGTTTAAAAACATAATAAATCAGTTGTCACGGGGAGCTGGCGGCACGCTTCCTCCATGCAGAGCCATTGGACTCCCACTGTTGTTCAGCAGCGAGGACGAGAGGTGCGTCCTTGTCTCCATGACAACAGGGGCAGGGAGGACCCGACGCGTGTTCAGTCTCAGCGCGGCCAGCGTCCTCCCCATCCCCTTGACAACAGGCAAGAGGAGCTTCTGAGCACTGGCCTCCCAGCTATGAATATGTGTATTATAGGTCACGTGACGCTGGCCACGTCACGTGACCTACCACTGAGTACTGGTAAGGAAACCAGCACTTCTTGTTTCAGTTTTGGAATTAGGTCACGTGATGCCGCCTCATCACATGACCTACTTGGAGCCCTATTTAAACAGGCAGCCTGCCAGTCACAGGTTGCCCGAGATTGGTCTAACTACCTCAGTGTGTTTGCTACAGAGACTCTTGTATTTGACTTTGGCTGTTGTTATTTGACTACTCTCTCGTCTTCCCCCTTGTACTGCGTTCTCTCTTGGTTTGACCTCGGCGTGTTATTGGATTTGGCTTTTGGATCTCCCTTGGTTATTTACGTACTCTCCTGGTTTAGACTTCGGCTCGGCGACTTTGTTATTTCTTGTGGTTCTGTTTTTATTTATTATTTTCTCCTGTTTTTACCCCCTTCCCTGTACGCCCCAGCACGTACTTAGGCAAGGGATTGTCGACCAGTTGTGCGCCGTTACCTAGGACCTAGCGTACAAGTAGGCAGGGACAGAGGTGGGGTTGAAGTCAGGGCTCACTTTCCCCCTGTCGTGACATCAGCCATTTGATAATCAGTGACTGTGCACGCTTAACCTGCTCTCATTCCTCCCTGTTTCCCTCAGGTTCCTTAGGTTCAGGACTCTCTTCTTTTTAAAGACGATGGTCATTTCCATCATTGACCCTCCAATGATGGAGAAGGACAGAGACCACATGGCTGCAAGGATATTAGACCTCATCCTGGAGATCATCTCCTTGATAACTGGAGAGGTGAGAGTCTCACATGACATCACTCTTATCTGTAGTAATAAACCAGGGAAATGTCTGGAAAGGTGAAGGATTCTTAGAATCTCTGTAGTGATCGGCATCTCCCCATACACAGGATTACACAGTAGTGAAGAAGTCGTCTGGTGAGTGTGTGACACCCCGTGTGTCAGGAGGATGGAGCAGGACCCAGAGCCCCATCACCGAGCCTCCACCTCATTCCCTGATACATGAGCAGAAGATCCTAGAAGTTACCACCAGGATCACTGAGCTGCTGAGCGGAGAGGTGGGAATGCTGGGACATTATACAATAACGCCAAGGGAGGGGTCTGGTAATGACTGTATCCTTGTGTTGTCAGGTTCCTATAAGGTGTCAGGATGTCGCTGTCTATTTCTCCATGGAGGAGTGGGAGTATTTAGAAGAACACAAGGATCTGTACAAGGACAGAAACCTCATGGCTGCACGAATATTAGACCTCACCCTGGAGATCATCTCCTTGATAACTGGAGAGGTGAGAGTCTCACATGACATCACTCTTATCTCTAGTAATAAAACAGGGAAATGTCTGGAAAGGTGAAGGATTCTTAGAATCTCTGTAGTGATCGGCGTCTCCCCATACACAGGATTACACAGTAGTGAAGAAGTCGTCTGGTGAGTGTGTGACACCCCGTGTGTCAGGAGGATGGAGCAGGACCCAGAGCCCCATCACCGAGCCTCCACCTCATTCCCTGATACATGAGCAGAAGATCCTAGAACTTACCACCAGGATCACTGAGCTGCTGAGCGGAGAGGTGAGCGCTGCTGGGAATGCTGGGACATTATACAATAACACCAAGGGAGGGGTCTGGTAATGACTGTATCCTTGTGTTGTCAGGTTCCTATAAGGTGTCAGGATGTCACTGTCTATTTCTCCATGGAGGAGTGGGAGTATTTAGAAGAACACAAGGATCTGTACAAGGACGTCATGATGGAGAATCACCAGTCCCTCACATCACCGGGTAAGAGGAGACCTTCCATGAGTGTAGAGGAGAGAACAGTCTGAGAGTTAGCGTTACAGTAGTGGATGTGGATCCACTGTGCCACTGAACAGTTTTAATTTGGGGCTACTCCTAATGGAGTCATCTAAACGGAGCCCCTGCTTTTTACCCTTTAATCCATTTTGGCTGCGGGGGAACCATCAGGTCACTACTTCTTGGAGTAGTTTCTGTTCAATGGTTGCTGACCCATTGGGATCTAGAGGATCCAGTGTAGAGCACCAAGGGATTGGGCAAAACTATTCAGAAAACTAGCCGAGGTCAGGGCAAACAGTGTTTGAGCAATCTAGTACACAGCCCAAAGATCAGAGCAAGCGGGAATTGGTTAAATCCAGTGAAAAAGGCAGAAGTTGGTACATGGGCATACCGATAAAATTGGCGCAGCTTCACTGGAAACTAGCAACTAGAACATGATACCCAGGCCCCTCCAGGGATGCTAGCCATAGGCTGGACAGATTAGTACAGGCGTGCTGGCCTTTTAAAGGGGTATTCTCATTTCATTAAATGCATTTTGTTAATCTCCTTTGGTGATTTTATTAATCTTTCTAAATAGTCTTCTTTATCAGTAATTAGTCCTTGTTATAGAAAATCCTCCCCCAGTGACCCATTGTTTACCTTTTAGCTCCCTTGGTTACGGCCACCACTGCTCAGATAAGGCAGCGGGCCGTGCATGCGCAGTAGAGGCTTATTGTTCCCCTGGCCGGCGGCTCATTTGCATTAGGAGCTCGGGTGCGCGCAAGCCGCCGGCCCTCGTATCGCCGCGCATGCGCAGTAGCTAATTTCTCCCTGCGCTCGCATACAGCTCTGTATGCGAGCGCAGGGAGAAATCATGCGAGCGCAGACATCGGGTAGGAGACGAGGGAGAAGCCAGCATCCAGAGAGAGCCGCATCTTCCACAGGTAAGTATTAAAAAAAAAAAACTGCTCCACTATATACACCAACGATTTCTACATGAAAAATTATAAATTAGATATATTAAAATAAAAAGATAATTATATAGCTATATACATTTCCACTGATACCACCAATGATATACTTGAAGCCAAAGTAATTATTATAATTATTAGATATAATTCTATATTTATAATATATTAAAAAATAATATATATATACATATATATATATATATATATGTAATATATATATATATATACATAATATATAATATATATATATATATATATATATATATATATATATATAAAAATATATTTTTAGAGAGAGAGATTTTATAATTATAAAAAAAAATTTCCACTATACCCACCAATGATTTGTTGAATGCTAAAGGAGTTTATTTATTTGATATTTTATATTCTAAGGAAATATATAACTATGAAAGTGGCTATGTTTTGAATATATTGGTGATATCTAACCATGGGGACATGATATATTGGTGTGATATAACCCTGTGGACATGATTATATTGGTGATATATAACCCTGTGGACATGATATATTGGTGCGATATAACCCTGTGGACATGATATATTGGTGCGATATAACCCTGGGGACATGATATATTGGTGCGATATAACCCTGTGGACATGATATATTGGTGATATATAACCCTGTGGACATGATATATTGGTGATATATAACCCTGTGGACATGATATATTGGTGATATATAACCCTGGGGACATGATATATTGGTGATATATAACCCTGTGGACATGATATATTGGTGCGATATAACCCTGTGGACATGATATATTGGTGATATATAACCCTGTGGACATGATATATTGGTGATATATAACCCTGTGGACATGATATATTGGTGCGATATAACCCTGGGGACATGATATATTGGTGCGATATAACCCTGTGGACATGATATATTGGTGATATATAACCCTGGGACATGATATATTGGTGCGATATAACCCTGGGGACATGATATATTGGTGCGATATAACCCTGTGGACATGATATATTGGTGATATATAACCCTGTGGACATGATATATTGGTGCGATATAACCCTGTGGACATGATATATTGATGATATATAACCCTGTGGACATTATATATTGGTGCGATATAACCCTGTGGACATGATATATTGGTGCGATATAACCCTGTGGACATGATATATTGGTGATATATAACCCTGTGGACATGATATATTGGTGCGATATAACCCTGTGGACATGATATATTGGTGCAATATAACCCTGTGGACATGATATATTGGTGCGATATAACCCTGGGGACATGATATATTGGTGTGATATAACCCTGTGGACATGATATATTGGTGATATATAACCCTGTGGACATGATTATATTGGTGATATATAACCCTGTGGACATGATATATTGGTGCGATATAACCCTGTGGACATGATTATATTGGTGATATATAACCCTGGGGACATGATATATTGGTGCGATATAACCCTGTGGACATGATATATTGGTGATATATAACCCTGTGGACATGATATATTGGTGATATATAACCCTGGGGACATGATATATTGGTGATATATAACCCTGGGGACATGATATATTGGTGATATATAACCCTGTGGACATGATATATTGGTGATATATAACCCTGTGGACATGATATATTGGTGCGATATAACCCTGTGGACATGATATATTGGTGCGATATAACCCTGTGGACATGATTATATTGGTGATATATAACCCTGTGGACATGATATATTGGTGATATATAACCCTGTGGACATGATATATTGGTGCAATATAACCCTGGGGACATGATATATTGGTGCGATATAACCCTGGGGACATGATATATTGGTGTGATATAACCCTGTGGACATGATATATTGGTGATATATAACCCTGTGGACATGATTATATTGGTGATATATAACCCTGTGGACATGATTATATTGGTGATATATAACCCTGGGGACATGATATATTGGTGCGATATAACCCTGGGGATATGATATATTGGTGATATATAACCCTGTGGACATGATATATTGGTGATATGTAACCCTGTGGACATGATATATTGGTGCGATATAACCCTGGGGACATGATATATTGGTGCGATATAACCCTGTGGACATGATATATTGGTGCGATATAACCCTGTGGACATGATATATTGGTGATATATAACCCTGTGGACATGATATATTGGTGCGATATAACCCTGTGGACATGATATATTGGTGATATATAACCCTGTGGACATGATATATTGGTGATATATAACCCTGTGGACATGATATATTGGTGATATATAACCCTGTGGACATGATATATTGGTGCGATATAACCCTGTGGACATGATATATTGGTGCGATATAACCCTGTGGACATGATATATTGGTGCGATATAACCCTGTGGACATGATATATTGGTGATATATAACCCTGTGGACATGATATATAGGTGATATCTAACCATGGGGACATTATATATTGGTGCGATATAACCCTGTGGACATGATATATTGGTGATATATAACCCTGTGGACATGATATATTGGTGATATATAACCCTGTGGACATGATATATTGGTGATATATAACCCTGTGGACATGATATATTGGTGATATATAACCCTGTGGACATGATATATTGGTGCGATATAACCCTGTGGACATGATATATTGGTGTGATATAACCCTGTGGACATGATATATTGGTGATATATAACCCTGTGGACATGATATATTGGTGATATATAACCCTGGGGACATGATATATTGGTGATATATAACCCTGTGGACATGATATATTGGTGATATATAACCCTGTGGACATGAATCTGGGGGAAGGCATTATATAATGCAGAGACATAGAGGACCACATATTGTTTTTCTAGGGGCCCTGGTATTTATTTTACCTTTTTGTTTTTTAAAATACATTCCACTGGTGGACAGTATGCTGTGGAAGGAGGTTTGAGGATGTTGAATAGAGGACACAATAAAATGGAGTGTCTGGAGGTGGGGGTGGTGGAATATACAATGCTGAGACACTGTGGAGCACATTATTTATTTGGAGACAAACTAATTTATTTTTTAACAAGAGTGACAATGGAGGAAGACGATTGTGGTGTGAAGGGACACTGGGCGGGGTGGTGGACAGTATGCTGTGGAATGAGGGGGAATGGAGGACATCTTGAAATAGATGGACACAGAGGAATACAATGTAATGTAGAGTAACACTGGGGAGGAGAATATGTATAGCAGGAAAACCAGGGATGAGATTGTAGGGTTGTCACGATACCAGAATTTTGAGTTCGATACCGATACGTACAACAGTAGCACAATACTCGATACTGATACGATACCTCGTCAAAATAAATAAGAACCTATGAATATGGAAATTCTGGACATTTTTAGAGCAAAAACTGTTCCCCCCAAGGACCTTGCTTGTGACCCTGCCCCTTACCCCTTATCTGTGCGCCATTGGCCCTTTTCAGTGTAGCCCCTAGCCTTATCTTGGTCCCCCAGGCCTTGTTTGCACAGGTGTACTGTGACATCACTGTGCTTATTATCCCTGTACTGTGACATCACTGTGCTTATTATCCCTGTACTGTGACATCACTGTGCTTATTATCCCTGTACTGTGACATCACTGTGTTTATTATCCCTGTACTGTGACATCATTGTGTTTATTATCCCTGTACGGTGACATCACTGTGTTTATTATCCCTGTACAGTGACATCACTGTGCTTATTATCCCTGGACTGTGACATCACTGTGTTTATTATCCCTGTACTGTGACATCACTGTGTTTATTATCCCTGTACTGTGACATCACTGTGTTTATTATCCCTGTACGGTGACATCACTGTGTTTATTATCCCTGTACAGTGACATCACTGTGCTTATTATCCCTGGACTGTGACATCACTATGTTTATTATCCCTGTACTGTGACATCACTGTGTTTATTATCCCTGTACGGTGACATCACTGTGTTTATTATCCCTGTACTGTGACATCACTGTGCTTATTATCCCTGGACTGTGACATCGCAGTGTTTAATATCCCTGTACTGTGACATCACTGTGTTTATTATCCCTGTACTGTGACATCACTGTGTTTATTATCCCTGTACGGTGACATCACTGTGTTCATTATCCCTGTACAGTGACATCACTGTGTTTATTATCTCTGTACTGTGACATCACTGCGTTTATTATCCCCGTACAGTGACATCACTGTGTGTATTATCCCAGTGCAGGAAGAGGTAAGTGGTCTGTGTTTATGTGTTTTTCAGGGTCGTGAATGCAGAGGACTACATCGGATTCGGTGGACTACGTCGGACCAGCTTTTTTTTTTTTTTTTTTTTTTTAATAAAATGGTCAAACAGGGGTCTGGGGGAGTGTTTATTTCAATAAAATGTTTTATACTTGTGTGTGTGTATTTTTTTTTTACAATACTACAGTTTTAGTAATTACGCCTATGTACAGACGGCCCTGATTACTAATACTGGGCTTAGTGCTTGCCGGTATGGCAGGCCAGCACTAACCCCAACATCTATTACCTCAGCACCCACCGCCACCAGGGGTGCCGGGAAGAGCCGGGTACCCGCAGGACCGAAACTTCTAAATTGAGGGTCTGGCTCTGGGGCGGCTGCAGGCTGGTACCATTAGGCTGGGAAGGGCCAATAACCGTGTCCCTTCCCACCCTGGTAGTGCCAGGCTGCAGCTGCTGGTTGTATCTGGCTGGCGAAGAAAGAAAGGGGGGACCCCACGCCATTTTTTTTTCAAAAATTTCATTATTTTTAAAAAGGTCCCCCCCTTTTTTCCTTCGCCAGCCAGATACAACCAGCAGCAGCAGCCTGGCACTACCAGGGTGGGAAGGGACACGGTTATTGGCCTTTCCCAGCCTAATGGTACCAGCCTGCAGCCGCCCCAGAGCCAGACCCTCAATTTAGAAGGTCCGGTCCTGCGGGTACCCGGCTCTTCCCGGCACCCCTGGTGGCGGTGGGTGCCGAGGTAATAGATGTTGGGGTTAGTGCTGGCCTGCCATATCGGCAAGCACTAAGCCCAGTATTAGTAATCAGGGCCGTCTGTAGATAGCCGTAATTACTAAAACTGTAGTATTGTAAAAAAAAAAATACACACACACAAGTATAAAACATTTTATTGAAATAAACACTCCCCCAGACCCCATGTTTGACCATTTTATTAAAAAAAAAAAAAAAAAAAAAAGCTGGTCCGACGTAGTCCACCGAATCCGACGTAGTCCTCTGCATTCACAACCCTGAAAAATAGAAAACAAACACACAAACACAGACCACTTACGTCTTCCTGCACTGGGATAATACACACAGCGATGTCACAGTACAGGGATAATAAACACAGTGATGTCACCGTACAGGGATAATAAACACAGTGATGTCACAGTACAGGGATAATACACACAGCGATGTCACTGTACAGGGATAATAAACACAGTGATGTCACAGTACAGGGATAATACACACAGCGATGTCACTGTACAGGGATAATAAACACAGTGATGTCACCGTACAGGGATAATAAACACAGTGATGTCACAGTACAGGGATAATACACACAGTGATGTCACAGTACAGGGATAATAAACACAGTGATGTCACAGTACAGAGATAATAAACACAGTGATGTCACAGTACAGGGATAATACACACAGCGATGTCACTGTACAGGGATAATAAACACAGTGATGTCACCGTACAGGGATAATAAACACAGTGATGTCACAGTACAGGGATAATACACACAGCGATGTCACTGTACAGGGATAATAAACACAGTGATGTCACCGTACAGGGATAATAAACACAGTGATGTCACAGTACAGGGATAATACACACAGTGATGTCACAGTACAGAGATAATAAACACAGTGATGTCACAGTACAGAGATAATAAACACAGTGATGTCACTGTACAGAGATAATAAACACAGTGATGTCACAGTACAGGGATAATAAACCTCAGATCAACACATTGTGCCCCCATCAGACCTCAGATCAGCAGAATGTGCCCCCATCAGACCTCAGATCAGCGTCTTGTGCCCCCATCAGACCTCAGGTCAGCGTCTTGTGCCCCCATCAGACCTCAGATCAGCGTCTTGTGCCCCCATCAGACCTCAGATCAACACAATGTGCCCCCATGTGCCCCCATCAGACCTCAGGTCAGCATCTTGTGCCCCCCTCAGACCAGGGTCTTATTCCCCCCTCAGACCAGCGTCTTGTGCCCCCCCTCAGACCAGCGTCTTGTGCTGCGTCAGGTCATAGTGTGCGCCGGCAGGGAAGACAGTGGAGCGCGGAAGCTGATGGCAGTGGCAGCGCAGAACAGGTAAGTATGCTTTTTTTAAAGTGGCTGGGTGGGCTGATCTGAGGTCTGAGGGGGGCGTGGGGCCCCCCATGAAATCATTGGAGCCGGGGCCTGGAGCAGTAGCTCCAGATGCTCCAATTATAATCTGGCCCTGGCTGCGCCCCCCCCTCCAGATGGCGCCCTAGGCGGTCGCCTCCCCCGCCTACCCCTAGTCCCGGCCCTGGGTAGCGGTTCAGGCACAATGTGAGAGGGAAAGACAGATGTAGCAGAGCTGTATGGGTAGCAGTTCAGTCACAGTGTGAGAGAGAAAGACAGATGTAGCAGAACTGTATGGGTAGCAGTTCAGTCACAGTGTGAGAGGGAAAGACAGATGTAGCAGAGCTGTTTGGGTAGCGGTTCAGGCACAGTGTGAGAGAGAAAGACAGATGTAGCAGAGCTGTATGGGTAGCGGTTCAGGCACAGTGTGAGAGAGAAGGACAGATGTAGCAGAGCTGTATAGGTAGCGGTTCAGGCACAGTGTGAGACAGAAAGACAGATGTAGCAGAGCTGTATGGGTAGTAGTTCAGGCACAGTGTGAGAGGGAAAGACAGATGTAGCAGAGCTGAGTTAGAAGTTGCTTAGCTATTGGGGGAGGTGAAGACAGATGAGCGGAGCTGTATAGGTAGCGGTTCATCCACAGTGTGAGAGAAAGACAGATGTAGCAGAGCTGTATGGGTAGCAGTTCAGGCACAGTATGAGAGAGAAAGACAGATGTAGCAGAGCTGTATGGGTAGCGGTTCAGTCACAGTGTGAGAGGGAAAGACAGATGTAGCAGAGCTGTATAGGTAGCGGTTCAGGCACAGTGTGAGACAGAAAGACAGATGTAGCAGAGCTGTATGGGTAGCGGTTCAGGCACAGTGTGAGAGGGAAAGACAGATGTAGCAGAGCTGTATAGGTAGCGGTTCAGGCACAGTGTGAGACAGAAAGACAGATGTAGCAGAGCTGTATGGGTAGCGGTTCAGGCACAGTGTGAGAGGGAAAGACAGATGTAGCAGAGCTGAGTTAGAAGTTGCTTAGCTATTGGGGGAGATGAGGACAGATGTAGCGGAGCTGTATAGGTAGCGGTTCATCCACAGTGTAAGAGAAAGACAGATGTAGCAGAGCTGAGTTAGAAGTTGCTTAGCTATTGGGGGAGATGAGGATAGATGTAGCAGTGCTGTATAGGAAGCTGTTGAGCAAAAGAGCTAGAGGGGATTGGTGAGGGATGATATAGCAGACCTGTATATGCATATGCTGGATATGCATCTATATATATATATATATATATATAGTCAAAAGTGTATAAACAACTGCAGTAGATCTATAATGTAAACAAATCTGCATCAGTGCTGGTGGTTGGGGGATGGTAATATTTCATGTGAGGCAATAGCACAGATAATGAGGTTACTAGCTAACATGCTATGGGGACAATGTACAATAGTAAATTATTGTTTTTATGGTAAGAATGGGCTTGTAAAAGATAAAACATGTTTTGTGTGTAAAACTATATTAGAATGCAGGACAGCCACTAGTTACTGTCTGCTTAGCTCACTTTGGCTCTCTGAGTGAGGATTCCACAGCAGGAAAGAGGTGATTCACAGACACTGCAGGCTGATGACTCATACTATCCACATGAACGAGCATGCAAGGACTGAGCTCTCAGTGTGATGTCATCAGGAGGCGTGGCAGCCCTTCACTCAAACTGCCTAAGCCCGCCCAGCCTTAGAAGCAGGAAACCAGGAAGTGAACAGCAGAGCTGGCTGCTGGTAAGGCTGAAATAGCAAGATGAGAATACCCCTTTAAGAGCTGGACGAACTACCCACCCTACTGGCAGGTAGAGGCAGTGCAGATAAAGATTTGACAACAGACTAGTTTGGAGTGGACGGAACAGCGAAACAATGACAGGCACAAATCACTGGAGTGGGGAATCAAGTAAGCGTTCCTGTGGCTGTGCCGCTAGAAACACGGGGACGTCAGAAGCCACGGACCAATGTTATATGATCATATGATATAAACAGATGTGCTTTTCCTACAGATAGGACCAGTCAGAGAAATCCACCAGAGAAATCCCAGGATTGTCCAGAAGCAAAGCAGAATGTCTCACTGGATTATCAGGTAGAAGAAGCTGAGGTTCAAACAAATTATACATTTACGTTGCAATGTTTTCTAGTAATCTTCCCCAGTAGCAGTGGAGTATACTGTGTGCTATTTTTCATGTTGTTGCTGGTTGTAAATAGTTTCCAGCGTTGCAAAAGATTGTATTAGTTAATTAAAGGGGTATTCTCATCTTAGACAATGGGGGCATATCGCTAGCATACGTCCCCATTGTCTTATAGGTGTGGGTCCCACCGCTGGGACCCGCACCTATATCCAGAACGGAGCGGGGAGCGCTGCGCCTGGAGGACCCCGGGTTTCCGGGGTTCCGGCCACCACCAGGCTCAGCTCCCCGCTGCGCTCATAGAAATGAATGGGAGCCGGGCCGTGCATGCACGGTGCGCTCCCATTCATTTCTATGGAGCCGACGGAAGTAGCCAAGCCAGCGCTCGGCTATTTTCGGCGGCCCCATAGAAATGAATGGAGGGCGGCTGCGCATGCGCAGTGCGCCCTCATTCAGTTCGGGGGCTCCGTTCTGGATATAGGTGTGGGTCCCAGCGGTGGGACCCGCACCTATAAGACAATGGGGGCATATCCTAGCGATATGCCCCCATTATCTAAAATGAGAATAACCCTTTAAGCAGTTCAGCGCATTTTACCACTGTGTTCATGCAGGGCACGTTTGCACCTTTTGTTAATTACCGAAAACCCAGTTTCATTTCATCTACCATTTCATTGCATCAATATACCAGTTTAATACCTAATGCATTGTACTGCATTGATATATCAGTTATTTTAACACATTGAACTGCATGAATATACAGTGCAGTTTAATATAATGAATTGTACTGCATCAACATAAGAGGGATGTAATGCATTGTACTGCTTCAATATAACATTCTGTTTAACATATTGTACTGCATCATATATCATGTAGTTTAATGTAACATGTTGTACTGCATCAATACACCAATTTAATTCAACTCATTTTACTGCATTAATATAATCATTGTAAATTGTCAATAACAGTGTGCAGTGTGTTCATAGAAAGGGAGGGATGTTTAATTGTGCCTTTGGAAATTACTAGAGATGAGCGAGCACTAAAATGCTCGGGTGCTCGTTATTCGAGTCGAACTTTTCCCGATGCTCGGGTGCTCGTTTCGAATAACGAACCCCATTGAAGTCAATGGGAGACTCAAGCATTTTTGCGGGGGACCAAGGCTCTGCCTAGGGAAGGCTGGGTGAAAACCTGGAAACCTCAGAAAATGATGGAAACACCACGGAAATGGACAGGAAACAGCAGGGGCAGCATGCATGGATGCCTCTGAGGCTGCCTAATCCCATCATTACCCCAAATTCTCAGGCAACAGCCTGGTGGTTACCCTCATGGCAATTGTGCTCACCCAGACCAAGAAAGGCGAGGCACATGCCCATCACATGTTAGGGAAGCACCCAACTAGGTGCAACGAAGGTCCATCACCGCCTGCAGGTGACACCACTGCTCATGCTGGCACTGCAGCTGAAATCAAGTTTAGTATCTGTTCTTATCAGTTGCTGTGGCTGCTGGTGGTATAGTGGTGAGCATAGCTACTTCCCAAGCAGTTGGGGGGGAAGGAGGGGGGGGGGGAGGTTTCGCTGGAAGAGCCAGAGGAGTGCCCCCTGGGCTAGCGTGTGTGGTGGTGACAACAGCCGGATGGAGTTAGAATGACGACGCAGGACCCCAACTTAAAAATTTAGCATCAACCGGTATGAGATTGATCAAGTGTGGCATGACTTTTTAGATGGAGATTGCATGTGGTCACATACTCCCTGGAACCCCATAGTCACCCCTTCTCTGATGTGCTAGCCCAGAACATTCTCTGCCCCAATTCGCAAGACCTTTTGCTGTCTCCGAGTGCTGACAGTGTGGATTTACCATTTAGCAAAAATAACCACAGAGATATTTATTCGTTATCTTCTCTGCGCAGTCTGGCGTTGGGGTTCCTCACTTTGATGGCGAGCTGTGCCGCTCTCTCCACAATGGTCTGTAGCTTCTTAGATGTAGACGTTGTCGGCGATTTCAGTACAGAAGGACTTGTTGCTCATCCACAGAACCTCTACTTCCTTGACATTGTGGACAAGGAATTTGCGGGTGCACCAGGAATTTGCGGAACCCTGTGAGCAGCATGTGTTTGGTCTTCTACTTGCTACCGTATCCAATGTTGGGCAATATAGATTCGCAAGTTAAGAGGAGTGCCCCCTGGGCTAGCGTGTGTGGTGGTGACAACAGCCGGATGGAGTTAGAATGACGACGCAGGACCCCAACTTAAAAATTTAGCATCAACGGGTACAATTGTCAATTATGAGCTAGATCAAGTGTGGCATGACTTTTAAATGGATATTGCATGTGGTCACGTACTCCCTGGAACCCCATAGTCACCCCTTCCCTGATGTGCTAGCCCAGAACATTCTCTGCCCCAATTCGCAAGAATAGAGGGCCTGTAGGGGGCCCTCCCGAAAAATTGTTTGAAGAGAGGGCGTGTAGGTGGACCTCTGGAAAAATTGTTTGAATAGAGGGCCTGTAGGGGGCCCTCCTGAAAAATTGTGCTAAAAGAGTGCCAGTTGGACCTCTAAAAAATGGCGTTTTTTGGGTCAGCGTTAGGCAAAGACGATATGGAGGAGGAGGAGGAGTAGTAGTAGGAGGAGTAGAGAAGAGGAATCGGATACATAAGTTATTTAAATCTTTAGCTGCTTTCCCCCGGAGGAGATTTGAATTCAGGTGAAATCCAGGCTTTGTTCATTTTAATAAGCGTCAGCCTGTCAGCGCTGTCAGTTGACAGGCGTGTACGCTTATCGGTGACGACGCCACCAGCTGCACTGAATACCCGCTCTGACAGCACGCTAGCAGCAGGGCAGGCCAGCACCTCCAAGGCGTACAGCGCCAGTTCAGGCCACGTGTCCAGCTTTGAAACCCAGTAGTTGTATGGAGCAGAGTGATCGCTACGGACGTTAGTATGGTCAGCTAGGTACTCCCTCACCATCTTTCTGTACAGCTCCCCCCTACTCTGCCTAGACTGGGGACAGGTGACAGTGTCTTGCTGGGGTGACATAAAAGTGGCAAAAACCTTGGAGAGCGTTCCCCTGCCAGTGCTGGACAAGCTGCCTGCTCGCCTCCTCTCCCCCGCTACTTGGCCCACAGAACCATGCCCTCTGCCGCTAGCGGCGTCAGATGGGAAGGATTGTTTCAGCTTGTGCACCAGGGCCTGTTGATATCTATTCACTCTCATACTCCTTTCCTCTGCAGGGATGAGAGTGGAAAGGTTCTGCTTGTACCGTGGGTCCAGGAGAGTGAACACCCAGTAATCGGTGTTTGAAAAAATTCTTCTAACGCGAGGGTCACGGGATAGGCAGCCTAACATGAAGTCTGCCATGTGCACCAGAGTCCCAACACGCAAGAATTCCCTCTCCTCACTGGCCTGACTCTCCATTTCCTCCTCCTCCAAGTCCTCCTCTTCAGCCCATACACGCTCAAGAGTTAAGGACTGAGCACTGGTACCCTCTACTGTCTCGCCAACATTCTCCTCCTCTTCCTCCTCATCCTCATCCCCCTCCTCCGATACGGCCTGAGAAACAGACCGGAGGGTGCTCTGGCTATCAAGCGACGTATCTAACTCCACCGTCTCTTGTGACAAGCGCAAAGCATCCGACTTGATGCTGAGCAGTGAGTTTTTCAACAGGCAAAGCAGCGGGATGGTGAGGCTGATAATGGCGGCATCGCCGCTGACCATCTGTGTTGACTCCTCAAAGTTGCTCAACACCTGGCAGATATCAGACATCCACGTCCACTCCTCATTGTAGACTTGAGGAATCTGACTGACCTGACTACCAGTTCTGGTGGAAGTTGACATCTGGCAGTCTACAATCGCTCTGCGCTGCTGGTAAACTCTGGATAACATGTTTAATGTGGAATTCCATCTCGTGGGCACGTCGCACAACAGTCGGTGAGCGGGCAGTTGTAGGCGGCGCTGCGCTGCCCTGAGAGTGGCAGCATCTGTGCTAGACTTGCGGAAATGCGCACAGATGCGGCGCACCTTGGTGAGCAAATCAGACAGATTGGGGTATGTTTTGAGGAACCGCTGAACTATTAGATTGAACACGTGGGCCAGGCATGGCACATGTGTCAGTCTGCCGAGTTGCAGAGCCGCCACCAGGTTACGCCCGTTGTCACACACAACCATGCCTGGCTTGAGGTTCAGCGGTGCCAGCCACACATCGGTCTGCGCCGTGATGCCCTGTAACAGCTCTTGGGCGGTGTGCCTTTTTTCACCTAAGCTCAGCAGTTTGAGCTCCGCCTGCTGGCGCTTACCCACGGCACTGCTGCTGTGCCTAGAGCTACCGACTGAAGGCGCCGTGCCCACGGATGGTAATTCGGTGGAGGAGGAGGGGTCGGAGGAGGAGGAGGCATAGTACTTCTGAGAGACCGTGACCGAGGTAGGCCCCGCAATCCTCGGTGTGGGCAGTACATGAGCGGCCCCAGGGTCATTCTCAGTCTCAGCCTCCACCAAGTTAACCCAATGTGCCGTCAGTGAGATATAGTGTCCCTGCCCGGCAGCACTTGTCCACGTGTCCGTGGTTAGGTGGACCTTCTCAGAAACAGCGTTGGTCAGGGCACGGATGATGTAGGGCTGGGGCGGCACATCGGGAAAAATAGTGGCGGCTGGGGACGAAATACCGAGGGGCAGCCACCGCCATGAGATTTCGAAAGGCCTCGGTCTCTACCAGCCTATAGGGCAGCATCTCCAGGCTAAGCAATTTGGAGATGTGGACGTTGAGGGCTTGGGCATGTGGGTGGGTGGAACTGTATTTTCTCTTGCGCTCCAGCGTCTGCTGTAAAGACAGCTGAATGCTGCGCTGGGACACGTTGGTGGACACTGTGGAGGATCGTGGAGGCGAAGGTGTGGTTTTCCGGCGGGAGGCGCTCATGCCGGGGTCCTGGGCAGGGGGTTGACTAGCAGAGGCAGCGAGTGACGCAGGGGGTTGACTAGCAGAGGCAGCGAGTGACACAGGGGAAGGAGCAGTGGTGTGACCCGCAGGAGGTGGTGAACGGCCTTGGTTCCATTGAGTGGGGTGTTTAGCACTCATATGCCTGCGCATGCTGGTGGTGGTTAGGCTAGTAGTGGTGGCACCCCTGCTGATCCTGGTGTGGCACAGGTTGCACACCACAGTCCATCGGTCATCCTCACTTTCTTTAAAGAACCTCCAGACTTGCGAACATCTAGGCCTCGCCACGGGAGCTTCACTACGTGAAACAGTTGCTGCTGATGCACCAGCTCTGGCCCTGCTTCTCCCTCTGGCCACACCACTGCCTCTTACAACCTGTTCTGGTGCAGCACTTGCCTCCGCCTCAGAAGCACTGTCTTCACTCGGCATATCAACCCAGCTTGGGTCAGTCACCTCGTCATCCTCCGATTCCTCAGTCTGCTCCCCCCTCGGAATTCCTCCCCTAACAACAACTTCACCACTGCCTGACAACCGTGTCTCCTCATCGTCCGACAACCCTTTACAAACTTCTTCCACTAAGTCAACATTGTCATCATCATCATCATCACCCACAGACTGCGACAGTTGGAAAACTTGGGCATCGGGAACGAGGTCAGCAGCAACCTGAGAAGTGGTTTGTGACTCTGGGAAGGGTCCAGAAAACAGTTCCTGAGAGTATGCCGGATCGCATTCCAAATTTTCCTGGGAGGGGGCAGACTGGGGGGATGGAGGTTGAGGTGGAGGAGCCATAGGAGTGCTCACTTGGCTAACGTGGGTGGACTGCGTGGAAGACTGACTGGTGGACAAATTACTTGAAGCATTGTCCACAATCCACGAGATCAGCTGTTCGCACTGTTGTGGTTTCAACAGTCCTCTACCACGTGTCCCTGTAAGTTGAGACATGAAGCTAGGGAGTGTAACTCTGCGGCGTTCCACAGCTCCCTCATCAGCAGATACTGTCTCACCCTGCCCAGGACCACGGCCTCTGCCCCCTGCAGTAATTGAATGCCCACGCCCACGCCCTCGACCCTTAGCCCTGGGGTTCAACATTTTTTGTATATAGGTGTATGATTAAAAAAAAAAAAATTACACGGGCCTGGTATACTGAAACCCACAAACTTGTTAAGTCCGGTAGAATTAAGTGACGTACAGAAAGTGTCACCTGGACAGATTATACGGATTGGAGCGAGTGTGCTGAACTGTGACACACAGAAAGGTTACATGCAGCTGAGTAAAATGGATTTGTATCACTGAGCTAAAACAACTGACAAACTTATTTTTTTTTAAATTTTGTTTTTTTGGGAACGTGACGTGCAGAAACTATGGTAGAACTGACTGACACCCTGTTAACGGTGGCTATTTAGACTGCGACCCAGACAAATGTCGCACAGAGAGTTTTCTGGATCAAGCTGTAGATGATATTGGTAGCAAATGACTTGGTTGTATTGTGTGACGTACAGAAAGTGTCACCTGGACAGTATATATGGATTGGAGTGAGTGTACTGAACTGTGACACACAGAATGGTTCCACACTGCTGTGTGCAATGGATTTGTATCATTGAGATAGAACAATAAAAAAAAAACAGGGTTAGATATGGCGATAGCTGCACTACTAGTGCCAGCCAGCCAGCCAAGCCAGGAGACAAAAAAAAAATTTCTTCTAGCCCTTAGAAGGGCTGTTGGGTTCTTTGTGGGTGATTCCTGCCTAACCGAGAACTAAATGCAGGCCCTAACACTGTCCCTGAAAGGCAGCAGCTCTATCCCTAATGACATCCAGACGGCATCTGAGCCGAGCACCGCGGGCAGTCACTAGTATATTCCAGGGTCACCTGATCAGGCCAGCCAACCCCTGCTATCGACATGTAAGGCCCCACGTGATGCAGGGTGTACCGCAGAGTCTCCTGGCTTGTGATTGGCTGTGTTTATAGGCGCCAAAAAAGCACGATGCGGAAGTTGCCATTTCCTCGAGTATGGCGAGATACTCGTCCGAGCAGCGAGTACTTACGAGTACCCTAATACTCGAACGAGCACCAAGCTCGGACGAGTATGCTCGCTCATCTCTAGAAATTACCAAAAAATACTTGCAATTTTGCTACCATTAAAATACATGTTACTTTTTATTTATAGGCAGAAACAGGACAACCTATGTTGCTGCCCTAGGCAGAGTATACAAATTTCATTAACCCCCCAAAATAAATTTAAAACTCTTTAATAATGAGATTCAAAGATATTTTAAAAGAAGCAGTCACAGGCAGAACAAATGCAAATTCACTAACTGTCTCCCATAGTTTAAGTTGATCACTTTCCTTTTGTTCTCCATTTGATCCAGCCCATCATGTGTAGATATCTTCTGCTGGGGGTGTGCAGCCCTCTCTTTCACATAAGAATACACCAGTATTAATAAATGGCACATGGTTGATAGGGACCTGTTACACATTGTGCATTAGGGCAATGGAGATTCAGGGTACACATCTGACTGATTGCTTCTCCGGTCCATGCTGACCCTCTATAGTTCACAAACCACCTATCTAGACACTGACAACCTGTAGCTTCTACGAATACTGTCTGCTGCTGCTTCATGTACCCACATTAGTTCTCTTTTAAACTGCTTAGAATATCTTAAATAATAAATAGTGATACCTTACTGTGATTCCCTGCAGCACGCTTCCCGATCACTGACCGCAGTAGTCACATATTCGAGTGGAGAGGGACTTGTAAGTATAGAGATGAGTGCATACATGGGAAGCAGTGAAAGGAGAGCGACAGGGATCAGAAAGGTGTCACTACTTTTATTTTGTTCAAAAATTTTACATGGCTGGACAACCCCTTCTTAATACAGACCTCGGATGAGACCCCAAAATTAATTTAGGCTCCAAAATTAATGCAGAACCCAGAACATGCCCCAAATTCATTCATAGTTGAGACCAGATCCCAAATGTATACAGACCCCAGATCAGATCCTAAATTTATACAGACCCCAGATCAGATCCTAAATTTATACAGACCCCAGATCAGATCCTAAATTTATACAGACCCCAGATCAGATCCTAAATTTATACAGACCCCAGATCAGATCCTAAATTTGTACAGACCTCAGATTTCATCCTAAATTTGTACAGACCTCAGATCAGATCCTAAATTTATACAGACCCCAGATCAGATCCTACATTTATACAGACCCCAGATCAGATCCTACATTTATACAGACCCCAGATCAGATCCTACATTTATACAGACCCCAGATCAGATCCTACATTTATACAGACCCCAGATCAGATCCTACATTTATACAGACCCCCAGATCAGATCCTACATTTATACAGACCCCCAGATCAGACGCTAAATTTATACAGACCCCCAGATCAGACGCTAAATTTATACAGACCCCAGATCAGATGCTAAATTTATACAGACCCCAGATCAGGCGCTAAATTTATACAGACTCCAGATCAGACGCTAAATTTATACAGACCCCAGATCAGATTCTATATTTATACAGACCCCAGATCAGATCTTACATGTATACAGACCCCAGATCAGATTCTACATTTATACAGACCCCAGATCAGATTCTACATTTATACAGACCCCAGATCACATACCAAATTTATACAGACCCCAGATCAGATCCTAAATTTATACAGACATCAGATCTCTCAGACCCCTGTATAGCCTCAACTCTCCTCTTTGTCCCCTAAATGCAGACCGTCATCCACTAGTCAGAATGTGGGTGGCTGTAGTACTGCAAACAAATATAGCTGCACCAGCCATCCATCCAGTTGTAGTAGTTGCAGCAGGTCACAGTTCTCCCTTGCTTCCAATAGGCCCAATTATTATTGAGGATGAGATAGTGGATTGGATGGCTCACTTCTCCTCTTAGTCACAGCAGGGTGATGTCAATGTCACCTCAGTCTGACATCATGCCTTTGAGCTAGAGTCAGTGCATTCCTTCTGCTCCTCCTCCCCTTGCATCTTGTCTGTCTTCACTTAGCTTTTCTAATGAGGCACCTTGTTTGTTTCTAAGAACAGGCAACAAAACTCTAGATAGTCTTCCTGTTGATTACTTGTGTGAGAAGTGTCTGGAGGAGGAGGTTCAGGCAGAGTCAGGGGCCCCCATGCATAGCTGTGTTGGCAGCGGTGGTAGTAGTAGCAGTGGCACTGGTAACCATTGTGTCAGCAGTAGGGGTAGTCTTAGCCATGGCAACATTGTCACTTGGGCCAAATACAAAGGAGGGAATGGGCAGGAGGAATGACATATTACGATCTGATAAAAATGGCAGGGATGGTGAGGACTAGGCTTGAGTGATTCCTAAAAGTTTTTAAATGCAGATAGGAAAACCAAAGTCATTTACCGAAGTTTCGCTCAACTTCGCTCGAGACAAAATTTTCCTACACGGAGCCCGTACATTGTAATGCTGTACGGAAACAGCATTACGACCAAATTTTTTTTTAACTAATCAACTTCAGATCTATGATCTGAAGCTTGATTCGGTCAAGCCTAGTGAAGACTATGATGATGATTGTCCTATTGGACAGGACCTGGAAGCCAGATCGGGTGCTTAGAAGGAGGGTGGTGGCAGCAGCAGAGGTAACATATGTCAAACCTCTAAAAGAACTGCCAGGGCCATAATAAGGCCAAGCCGTCAAGTTTGTGAAATCTCTTCCGTATAGCATTTTTTTTCTCCACAAGGATAGCACACAAAACCACTGCTGTGTGCAAGATCTGCAGGAGAAAAATAACTAGTGGGCATCTAGACACAAACATCAAGTGGGAAAATAGAAATGGCCATCATCGAGAACAAGTCTGTCCTCCTTCTCCTGGTCTTCTTTGCGAGAGCCAAGCAGTACAGTGTCCTTGTCGTCATCATCATCGGGTACTTCTTCTCCTGTTCAGACTCCTCCTCTTTGTCCTTCTCTCATAACAGAATGTGTAGCAATGAGAAAACTATTTGCAACCTGCAATTACCTTGTGTACAAGCTGGACCCCCACCTGGTCAGGCTGCTGGTATTGAAGTTACTGCCATAACAATTAGTTGTGGTAAATGTGGTGCAGTTCTGTGTCTTAACCCAAATTTAATTCTATGGTAGTGCTACATTTGGCCAGCTGTCCATAAAAATTGTCTTGTTTTTAAAATGTTGTGTGGGAAAATAGAACCGGCCTGTAGCTGAAACAAGACTGTCCTTCTTCCCCTGGTCTTCTTTGTGGCATCCAGGTTGCACCATCAACCTGTAAAGTGTCATCATCAGTTACTTCTTCTCCAGATCAGACCTTTCCTCCTCTGCTCTGCTGTCAGTGATCGATAATAGAATCTGTGACCATAAAACAACTCTACACACTGAGCAATCCAGTTGTGAGCAAGCTGAACTCCCGTCTGGCGAAGTTACTGGTGCTACAGTTCTGCATGGTAATTGTCATGCAGTTCCACGCTTTCACCCGGTTTTTAGCCGGCAGTAGTACTTCTTGCCAGCTGGCTGTAAATATGTGCCACGCTTCTGCATGTTCACCAAAATTTAAGTCACTTTCCCCTCTGCTATAAGAAGTAGCAGAAGCTCTAGCAGCAAGGTCAGTTTACTGCATGATGGAACAGTTTTTTTTATTGCCACACCAACCTAAACATCAGCAGACAGACATGCACCGCCTGAACAGCGTATAATCCAGTTGTACCGGACTATACCCTTTGTCCAGCATATAATCTGTTTCCTAACCCCATGGACTACTGGGAAGGCAGATTAGGGCACTGGCTGGAACTTGCCTTGTTTGCCATCTTTGTACTGTCTTTTCCTGCCTCCATGTCTCACCTCAGAGAGGGTTTTCAGCATGGCAAGTAGCGTCTTTACACCCAAGCTGGCAAAATTGTCCTGCGCAAGCATACAAAACATTGTCAAAATGGGATCTATGAGGATTTTCACACATCTCCAGCTGATAAGGCTCCATTCACACGTCCTGTTTTTCTTTCCTGATTCGATCCTGATTTTTTCAGGACCCATTGAAATGAATGGATCCGGATCAGGATCGAATCAGGAAAGAAAAACAGGACGTGTGAATGGAGCCTAACAATGAATAATGTACTGTAGCTGCTGCTTCCACTAGTGTCCCTAAATGGCTGTACATCTCCTTCCTTGTTTGGAAGGTCCCACAGTGCACTGATGCTGCTGCCCAAAAAAACAAAAAAAATTTAGGCGCTTGTTCAAAACAAGCCTCTGTTTTCTCTGATACTAATGTGTGTATATAAACACCGGCAGGCATCTGCCCCTAATAATGGACAATTATTGGAACGTTTTTGATTTTACAGAGCATAACAAATCTGACGACACAGTCTTTTTAAACAGGCTTTTTTTAATGCCATAAACCATGCATATACCCATAGCTATATATTTCATTGTCACTTGGATTATAGAGCTTAAAAGAGGGATGGGAGGGGGCAAGAGAAAAAAGTCATATGCTAATTTTGAGTCAAATTGAACCACTTCTGATTTGGATTGAATTTTTAGGCTGATTCGTTTGTTTGATTTAACCCTAAAACAAATTTGAAGAAATTTGTTCATTTCTAATTTGTGTTTTCTAGAGGTTTTTTTTGGGTCTTTACTTGGATACAAGAAAAAGATTAACATATCTTTTTCTTTTTTCTCAAATCTTAAATCTTGTAGAAAAGCTCTGGTGGAACGACCAATGGACCTGAAAATCCTGTATTGATGTCAGTCAATGGTAAGAGCCTTTTATAAATATTTTTTTACAGTAAATGTATTTATTAATGGGAAAACTGATAAGATTACAGAAACATCCTCCTCATTACACCAGTGGGATCCATATTGTAGCTGATCAGGCAAGAAGAGACATAGCTAATGAGTCTGATTGTGGTGTTCATGATGCTTGGGTGAAATTAATTTTATTATAAAGGTCCAAAATAGGCCATCCCTGGTGGGATTAGTCGTGGTAATATGTAAAGCACAAACAGAGCACGAAAATGATGGAAACAAAAGAGGAAATCTATCAAAACTCGTTAAAAGGAAAAAGGAGTTGTTGCCCATGACAACCAATCAGTTTTTCAGAGGGTGCCTGAAAAATTATAGTTGGATTCGGATTGGTTGCCACTTGCATCAGTTTTGATAATTTCCATCTTAAGTGTGAAAAGTCATTAGAGGGATTTTGTCACGTCAAACATGGTATGAGCTGCAGGCAGCATGCTATAGATCAAGTGGAGCTGAGCAGATTGATATATAGTAATTACTTCTCATTCTGGGCTTTGAAATCCGGGAGGGGCTCCTATCAGTGATTGACAGCCTTCCCTACATGATAGTGTATACACAGATAACTGTCAGTCACTGACAGGATCACTTCCGTGACTTCAAAGCCCAATGATCAAGGAAAATAAGCTGGCCGCCGTCCTATTAGTACACAAAAAATCTGTTCCAATCACAAACCAGGAAAAGTTACTTCAGAACACTGAACTAAAATGCTGCTTCATCCTCCACTCTGCTCTGCTTGTCAGGGATTATGACTAGAGATGAGCAAATCAAAGTTCACAAAGTGAAATTCGCTCCGAATTTCAGAAAAAATTATATTCATCCCGAAGTGGAATTTCCTTGCGCTTTTTGATATCGAATTGGATTTTTTCTACACATGTTACAATGAGGAACTAAGAACCCTGGGAATTAGGGATCACCCACAATGCCATGCATGCAGCCAACCAGCCCCTGTGATGTCACAGCCCTATAAATAGTCTAAGCCATCTTGGATTCTGCCATTTTACAGTAAACGTGCAGGGAGAGACTAGGGACAGTGATTAGGAAAAACTTTATTCAGAAAAAATAACTATAGAGCTGTTCAGGGAAAGATCATTCATAGTGTAGGGATATAATAGGGAGGTATTATCCACACTTTAAGGAGAGAGCAGGGCCCAATAGCAAAGTGTGAAGCCTGGGTAGTAGGAGCTATTCTATTATACCTTGCTGCACTAATTGGGGATCCAAATTGCTCTAATACTACAGATTTTAGGTTGTTTGCATTCTATGATACATCAGTAATTCTTGTTTGTTATTGGGGTGAAGTTACAGTCTGATGCAACCAGTTTTGGGATGTATTTAGTTAAAAAAAATAACTTCTTCCATTCACACTTGCAGTGGAATTCTGTGTGTCAATCTGTAATTCAGGATGTGGTGGGGATGGGCAGCATGATAGAGTTAAAATTCTTTTACACTAAATCCTGTGCGTCAATCTGTAGTCCATCCATCCCTGCTTCCGGGAGGAAAGTGCGGTCTGATACAACCCGTTTAGGGGTATATATTTACCCAATAAGAAAAACAAATTAATAATTTCAATATAAACACCCCTTCAAAGTCTGTTACTAGAAGTGGAAATTCCTTTAACGTATGGTCCTCAGATAGGGGACATATGAGATACTGAACTGCAAGTGCATTCTGATACAACCAGTTTTGGGTGTATTTAGTTGAAAAATAACTACTTCCATTCACCCTTGTGGTGGAATTCTATGCGTCAGTCTGTAGTTCAAAGATTCCCTGCAGCCAAACTTGAATTGTGGCCTTAACTGTCCAAATTTGCCCTGGGCAAGCTTTCCTACCCGGCCAGTAGTGTGGCATCAGAGCAGGTGTTTAGTGCGGCAGGGACCATAGTTACCCCAAGGAGAACCTTTCCACCCAAAATGTGGAGAGACTGACCTTTGTGAAGATGAATCGGGCGTGGATCAGCCAGGATTTTCACCCACCAGTGCCTGATGCATCAGACTAGATCATTCTGGGTGCCACACCCAAACTTTTTCAAAAAGACCTGTTTCTGGCTACCTGCTTGAGCCACTATTCTGATGCTGCCACCCACCTGATGCCACACACCCGCTGCCAGATGCTCCTACTGCCACACACCATCTTGTGCTGGTACATCCTCTGCTTTTGTCCCCCACCTCCCCACTCTGTCACTGGGCCACTCTGTGGACTCCTTATGCTGCTGCAACCTCAACACTCTGTCACTGGGCCAGTCTGTGGACTCCTCATGCTGTTGCCATCTGACCACTCTGTCATTGAGCCAATCTGTGGACTCCTCATGCTGCTGCCACCTCACCACTTTGTCACTGGGCCACTCTGTGGACTCCTTATGCTGCTGCCACCCTCCCCACTTTATATTGGGACTGCTATTTTCCCTTTTTGGCCTTGTTGACATCACCATTTATTTTACCCTTCTTATGATCTGTCAGAAGGCTGGAAAAATGAGACACACAATGGATCCTGTCTTTGGAGCAGCCTTAAAGCCTGTATCACATGGTCCCTATTTTGCATCAGGATTGACTCATAATTTGGTAGTCAAAAGCAGGAGTGGATACAAAACACAGACAATATGCAAATATTCAATTTACATGTAATCTCTGTTTTGGATCCACTCCTGTTTTTTTCTGGCCTTAGCTATACTGATGGATTACAGATCAAATGCTGATCATGTGAAGGCGGATGCTCAACATTCAGCATCCATTTTTTGGTGGTTGTTCTTCTGACTGATCAGAAGAAGGGCAAAATAATCTGTGACGTCAACACAAACTTACTGCTGACACCCTCTCCACTCTGTCGCGGGGGCTCTACTTGTATCAGTGTGTAACAGAACAGGTTCTGTAGAAATCTGTGGAATCGACTAATGACGATGTAAAAGGAGTGCGCTCTTTCACTCTATGGTGGAATCTTGGTCCGCTGCACGGTTCTTCATAACTGACGCTAACTTTGACCTGTAAGGCTGGGTTCACACTTGGGTTACTTGGTCCGTTTTTGCCCTGTAACTGACCAAATAAGTGAAATGTGAAGTGATTCTAAGAGCGACGCCTGTCATCTGTGTGTCATACTGATTCACTGCATTGTTTCACTACCACAGCAAACTCCCTATGTATGTTTTTGCAATGCACAGTGTTCTACAGCGATAGAAAGGCTCTCTGCAGCTAGAAAAAAGCTGTTGTTTTTTTTTTTCCTCGATTTGTCACAAATAAATTCAAATCAAATCTTTTTGGGAAATTCGAAGAACCATCCAAACTGAATTTTTTAAACATTCGCTCATCTCTAATATTTATAATGAAGTCATATTCAAGTATTTTCTATAATTTAATTTTAGGATTTCTCAAAGAACCCCTTTAAGGATATGGATGACATATTCTATTGTAGAGCATATGTTAGGGCTATACAGTGGGCGTATACACAGGTGATGTGTACATTGTACATGTTCATGTTTTTTGTCATATTTTTAATTACCTTCCACTGATGATATCTATTATATACATTTTTGAAGGTATCTGTTGATTTTCTGGAGCTTTTGTTATTCACACAATATATTATACTGTACGGCCTGGATGGGAACACCTGCCACTATCTCTACCAGGGATTATATTCTGAGAGATTAGCAAATAACTCCTGAAAACTATGATATTTGTGATTTACTTAAAGAAACTGTACATTATCCTGTTTTCTTACATCTTCTCTAACACGTACTTACTTTTCAGTCTTAATAAAACTCCATTGATTAATGGAAAAATAATATAAATTTGTTTCACTTTCCAGACGATGATGGAATGGGCGACTCCTATGGACATTTCCATTTACCTCCCTATCATGAAGCAGAAGATAACAATACCACACAAGATGATTCAATAACTCCTAATGTATCCTCAGTCCTTCACATAGGAGATCTATCCACCGACACCACTGGTCACAAGAAACCTTCATCTAATCAATCACTGACTGGCAAAACAAGAACTAATCAGAAGCGTGGAAAAATATTTCCATGTGAGAAAAGCTTTAAAAAGAAATCTAATATTTCCGAGCGTGAATATGACAAAAGGTCGTTTTCATGCTCAGAATGTGTAAAATCTTTTACCAAGAAATGCCTTCTAGTTGCACATCAGAGAATTCACACAGTGAAAAAGCCATTTTCATGCTCAGAATGTGGGGAATCTTTTTGTCAGAAATCACATCTTGTGAAACATCTAAAAATCCACTTAGAGAAAAAGCCATATTCATGTCCTGAATGTGGGAAGTGTTTTAGTCTGAAACAAAAAATTGCTAGACACCAAAAAACTCACACTGGGGAGAAGCCATTTTCATGTCTTGAATGTGGGAAGTCTTTTAGTCAGAAATCAAATCTTGTTAATCATCAGAGAAGTCACACAGGGGAGAAGCCATTTTCATGTCTTAAATGTGGGAAGTGTTTTAGTATGAAATCACTTCTGGTTAATCATCAGAAAGTTCACACAGGAGAGAAGCCATATAAGTGTCCTGAATGCGAGAAGTGTTTTGGAGCAAAATCAACGCTTGTATGCCATCAAAGGTGTCACACAGGGGAGAAGCCGTTTTCATGTTCAGAATGTGGGAAATGTTTTAGACGGAAATCAATTCTTGTTGCACATCAGAGAACTCACACAGGGGAGAAGCCATTTAAGTGTCCTGAATGTGGGAAGTGTTTTATTCTGAAATCATTGCTTAAAGCACACATAAGAACTCACACAGGGGAGAAGCCATTTACTTGCCCTGAATGTGGGAAATGGTTTGATGTGAAATCAATGCTTATAAAACATCAGAGAAGTCACACAGGAGAGAAGCCATTTACTTGCCCTGAATGTGGGAAGTGCTTTGGTGATAATTCAGTGCTTAATACACATCTCAGAATTCATTCAGGGGAAAAGCCATTTTTATGCTCAGAATGTGGGAAAAGGTTTACTATGAAATATAATCTTGTTAAACATGAGAAAACTCATATAGTAGAGAAGTCGTTTAGGTGTCCTGAATGTGGGAAATGTTTTGGTAGGAAATCAACTCTTAAAGCACATCTAAGAAGTCACACAGGGGAGAAGCCATTTTCATGCTCGGAATGTGGTAAAAGTTTTAGTCTGAAATCACATCAGAGAACTCACACAGGAGTGAAGCCATTTAAGTGTCCTGAATGTGAACTGTGTTTTATTCTGAAATCATTGCCTAATGCACACATAAGAACTCACACAGCGGAGAAGCCATTTACGTGCCCTGAATGTGGGAAATGGTTTGATGTGAAATCAAAGCTTAGAAAACATCTGAGAATTCACACAGGGGAGAAGCCATTTTCATGCTCGGAATGTGGTAAAAGTTTTACTCGGAAAGGAGGTCTTGATAGACATAAAAGAACTCACACAGGGGAGAAGCCATTTATGTGTTCTGAATGTGGGAAGTTCTTTGTCCAGAAGTCATCGCTTATACAACATCTCAGAGTTCACACAGGGGAGAAGCCATATTCATGTTCAGAATGTGGGAAATCTTTTAGTCGGAAATCATACCTTGTTATACATGAAAGAACTCACTCAGAGGAGAAGCCATTGTAACATTCAGATTGTTGATTGGTAGTGATGAGCGAAGCATACTTTGGTAGATCTGAAGTCGCTTTGCTCCAAACTTCGAAATGCACACAGCCAGTATCCGTGTTTTGCGGACTGCGAAACGACAATGGTTGTGTGCATGAGTCCCAACACAGATGTCAGGATCTTAGCCTGTAAAGCTGCTATAGATGCAAGGCAGGTCTTTTGTTTGGATTTCTTGAAGAGTCTTGTAGATGGTGGTCGAGGTCCCTGTTTTGACAGGGGCACCAGAGGTTATATTTAGAGATGAGCGAGCATGCTCAGGAGCAATTTTCGAGTAGTAGCGTACGCATTTTATAATCTGTATGCTAATACATACGCATCTTCTAATCTGTACACTAATGCGTACGTATCTTATAAATTTGTACGCTAATGTGTACGAATTACAAGATGCGTACGCATTAGCATACAGATTTGAAGATGCGTACGCTACTACTCGAAAATTGCTCCCGAGCATGCTCGCTCATCTCTAGTTATATTACCAGTTCCCTGGTGCCTCCTTTCACATTTATTCTTTTTGTGTTCTTCTTTCAGGATCGAGGTGCCCTAGAACTATTCAGCAAATAAAAACATAAAAAGAATTAGAATACATTAAACCACACTTACCTTTGTGGGATGTATTTGGGAGGTTTAGCCTATGAAATACCAAATGATTATTTGGAAATATATATATATAAAAAAGACAAGAACATTTGGAAAAAATATTTTAAAAAATTATAAAAACAAACAGAAGTAAATGAGAATAAAAATGCAGCAAAAAATGCATGGAAAGTATTTTGAGAAGGAGAGGAACTTATGGTTATGTATTGTTTATTGTATTTAGGGGGTCATTTATTAAGCTGAAGTACACCTATATAAGCCTACTTTCATACCTGCAGTAGCAGGGTCTGGCAGGCTGTTCCAGCAGGGGAACAGCCTGACAGATCGGTGCTAAGGCTAGCCCACCGTGCCACTGGAAGTCCACTTCAGCCCCATTTACTGTAATGGGGGTGGGCCGGAGGTCCTGCTGCAGCATGGCAAACAAGCACGCTGTAGTTTTTGTTCGGCCGGACCTCCAGCCTGCCCCCATGGTGAATAGGGCCGGAGCGGACTTCCGGTGGCACAGTGGGCTAGCATTAGCACGGATCCAGCAGGCTGTCCCCTTGCCAGATATATTGGACTTATTCTTGTTTTTTGCACTGGATTGAGGAATATATTGTATGGTGACCATTGATATTGTAATTTTTATATTACACAATAAAGCTGTACAGTGAAGGCTCTGTGCTAGCGTTGTGTGCACTCGCGCTGATTACACAAGTGATTACCTAAGTGGATCGCCAGCTATTTCACTTTATTTTCTTATTTGTTGTGTTAAAGATATTAGCATTTTATGCTAGTACTATAATGAAATAAATGAAATGTATTTTTATACATCTAACTACAACTGCACAGTTATTTTTATAGAGTGTAGGGATACCTATTAGTCCATATTAGGTCAGCAGTTGTGTCAGGAAGTGACGGTGCCCACTATTTCTATTTTTTGTTTTAACGCTGACAAATCTTAGCTTTGGATGAAAGCCAAGGTGCTACCCACCATAGATTTTGCGTTACAGCCCCTACAAATGGCTGTAATTGAAAGCTGTATATCCCCGAGGGCCTCACTTCCAGCTCAGTTTCTAAAGGCTATATCTCCTGATTTGGAGCAGCTAGCGACCCTGGCCTTTATTGAAAACTTAGATTGCCAAATTTTAAAATATAACCAGCTTATATCTTTAGTTGCTACACAGCCCTCCTTCTCTGTCCTTGTGTAACTGTGCATGGCTCCAAAGGGAGAGTAACGTGGACTTCTGTGCATGTTATCAACCCCCTTTTCCAATCAGAGAGAATACTTGCCCTTTGATTGTCATGTCTTGTTTTTTTCCCCCAGAAATGGAGTGTAAAATGGAGTGCTTTCTCCTTTAATCATCTCTCTGTACCTAATTAGGTTGTTTCTTGATGCCATGACCCAGACTTTTACCAGCATCTGGATGACAGCACCAGATTATTTACAACAAATGTACTACAAACCTCAATAAAGTTTCCAATTTACACTGTCCCTACCTTGTCCATAACCAATCTATTCAGTAATATCTACAGATCACTTCTCTAGTGATACCCATTACATGCTACAGTAATAGCAATAAGGATTATCACTAGGTAGGAATATCTAATATTTCTGACAGATGGAAACAATTTTCATCAGTCAGAAAACATTTTTGCTCACTGTTGCTGTAAATGATCTTTTTAGTTAGTGTAGCCAGTAAAAAACAAAACAAAACAGCATTCAGATGGTGGAAGTAAGATTTTTGATCTTTCCAGTTCTGCCGATTTTATTAAAGGGGTTGTCCAGGCTTTTAATATTGATGACCTATCTTCAGGATATGTCACAGTGCTGGGTGTCGGCCCACCGCCGAACAGCTATATGAGGAGACAGTGTGGGCAGTCCGCACGTGCCATCTCCCTTCTCTCTCTTCCTGCTCTGCGGCTGCTATGTCTATGGCAAAGCAGCTGCACCTAGTGGGTCAGCTGCCAACCGCACCAGCACTATCCCAGAAGGTAGTATAATATATATAATGTATAGCAGGGGCATAGGGAAGTTAGAGCGAGTGTGTTGAGAGGGAAGTGAACAGCTGAGACACAGGAGAAGTGAAACAAAGGAAGAGCAGCATAAGTTTAGTTCCCAGCCAAGAAAAGCTACCTCCAGCGTCATACGCCTCATTCAGACTGAAGGGTCAGATTAAAGAAGTGGACAACCAAAGCTAGGACTGAACCTATTGTACCTGAAGTAAGCTGACACTTAGCCATCCCTCTCAATTGTGTGCTGACCAGGGGTAAGCCTGAACAGAAGAATAACAGAAACTCAATGTATTGAGAGGATATAAGGAGAGCCTAGTGGAGGTGAGAATATTACCTCAGCCTATAGACTCCAGTGAGACAGAGGTTAGACTACAGTGAAGTTCAAGCTCTATGCAGAGCCGCCTTCCTCTATGGACAGTGTGGACAATACTTCTGGAAATCATGTGTAAGCCAGGAAGGCATAACATATATGTATAATGGCCATGTGAAGCCGTTTATTGATGTATACTCCACACCAGGAAGATGGTCATCCAGAAGTTACAATAGCCTGAGTGTGATCAGAATCTATACATCAAGAGCCTTTTACTAGGATTGCAGCCACAGCTCACTGTGATATGCTTTGTGCAACGTGCCAAACCCCCCCCCCCCCCCCCGCTTCACCAATGCTCACTTACTGTGGGACAATACTCTATGCTAGTTGCGAACTAGCATGGAATAATGAGGTCTTGGTTTCATCCATTTGGGAGGTGCCTTTTGGAGAAATGAAAGGTGAGCTGGCACATTCCGTCCTCACTGGGTGCTGTAATAATTGTACCTATCCCAGTTCACCTTTCGTTCCATGAGAGTGCCAAGGAAGGGGCTAAAGCAAAGACCGTTTGACAAATGCCAGTTTTGCATGAACTGCTGCCCCCATCTTCATTATTATTAAAGCGCCATTCATTCCATGGCACTGTACATAGGATAAGCGGTGCACATACATAATACAGACAATTGCACTAAGCTTGAACAAGACGAGTTACAAACTGGTACAAAAGGAGACACACATAGAATAAAGCCTCATACTTAGGCTCCATTCACACGTCCGTATTTTTCTTTTCCAGATTTTCGGTCCGTTTTTTGCAGATCCGTGTTTCCGCAAAAACCTTACGTTTTTACCAATTGTACATCCGCATCCGTTCCGTTTTTCCGCCAAAAAAAAGGAAGGAGGAGTATATGTTGGTAGGGTATTTCCTGGAAATGGATCCGCAATTGCGGATGACATATTGATGCATTCCGCATATCATCCGCATTTTTTGCGGACCCATTGACTATAATGGGACCACGGACCGCATATGCGGACAAAAGTAGGACAAGCTCTATCTTATTTGCAGATCCGCATAACGGAACAAAACAGAACAACGGATGCGGACAGTATACGGAGTGCTGTCCGCATTTTTTCAGGACCCATTGAAATGAATGGATCTGTATCCTATCCGAATGATTTGTGGATCGTATCAGGAAAGAAAAACAGGATGTGTGAATGGACCCTTATGTTAAGGGTTTGGTCTGAGATTTCCATCAGTCATTGTGAGCAAAAACCAGGATTGGAACCTCCACAGACATAAGGTATAAGGAAAAGATCTGCACCTGTTCTGAGTTTAGAGTCACACATGGTTTTGGCTCCCAATAACTGATGGAAATCACTTACCAAACACTGATGTATGAATGAGGCATAAGGCTGACCGATGCAGAGCACAACCACAGATGTACCAATGGGCTGTGCCTAGTATACTCAACTGGTCACAAAGCCAGGAGTTGCATAGGGGGTGCAGAGGTAGCAGTCACTACCGGGCCCAGGAGCCTGAGGGGCCCAAACACCCTTGTGCCGAATATGAAGACACACAGAGCACTAAAGGGAAGGGGGGCCCAAGCTGAACTCTTGCACCAGGGCCCATGAGCCTTTAGCTACGTCCCTGGCCAGGAGGTCCCGGAGATTAGGGTTGGTAGAAGTGACAACCATGCCCTTTGATCTGCAAGTGGATGCCTCCCACACAGAGGTTTCTCTAACTCATGCTCCCAAAATAATCTAATGTTCTACTGTTGGGGATGTCTTGGTTCCGTAAGCATAATCCTGTTTTCAATTGGAGTTTTGTTCAGATTCTTAGTTGGGGATCAGCCTGTCATTGCAAGTGCGTAGCTAATGTTTGGCCTGGTTAACCTTTACCTCTGTCTCAAAACCTGTAAAAATCACCAGTAGTTTACTGCCATTTTGTTGATATTTCTTATAAGGTGACAGAGTCTCCACTATCTCATCATCCTTGTAAAAAGAACAAACACATTAGGCCCCTTGCAGACGAGCGTCACACGCACGTCTCCCACATCACAGGCCATGTCCTAAACTCCCGGCATTGAACGGCAGCATTATGTCAGTGTTATCCAACACATTCCAGAACTGTAAGGGTTAGATCGCATCATAAATCAGTATAATGCTATGTGATCCCGTTCAGTGCCGGGAGTTCAGGACACGGCCCGCGATGCGGGACACGTGCGTGTGTCACGCTTGTCTGCAAGGGGCCTAAGTCAATGTCAATGCCCTGCAGTTTTGGTGTGTTTTCCGCATCATGAGCTCCTGCTGCTTGTACCAGAGTCCCTGATCCCAGTGGGTCAGCTGCCAACAACACCAGGACTATTTCGAGAGATAGTGGCCTGGTTGCCTGATCCCTGTACAGGGGTAAAAGGGAGAATACCGGGGAAGTGCCAGAATAACGTCCTTAGAGTCAAACTGGTTGGTTGGCACAGTTTGTCCACACTCTCTGATCCATAAAAGAACTGACCAGCCAGCTACGTCCATAGGAGTGTACCCATCAGTGGATGTGGAACCATTGTGTCAATTAAAGAAGAACTCCCGCAAAAAAATTTATTCCATGTCCTTCTAGAAATGTACATGATGTAATCTGTAGTGAATGTCATTTTCTTACCAGTGTCTGTATTTGTGAGTTATATCTCCCTGATGCTTCTCATCTGTGTCATGTGACCAGCAATTAGACCCATCAACTGACATAGCATCTTATGTGTGGACAGGAAGTCTATTTCTCTATGTATTCCTATGGGAGCCTCACTTTCAGTCTCATAGGAAATGAATAGAGAAGTAACTGGCTTCCTGTCCTGGGTCAGTTGGAGGTCAGGGAGTTGGTCACATGACACAGCTACAATTAGAAGAGAGGGGATAACTCACAAATACATTTTTTTTGTGGGAGTTCTTCTTTAACTGGTTTGACTTTGGGCTAAATCTAAGGTTGTTATCCTGGTACTGACCGTTTAAATTGTTTGCAGTTCAAAAGATCAATTATCCTTTGTGTGACATCTCTTGTTTGCCACTCTTGAATAAAGCTAAATTGGTTCTTGAAACAAGATATCTGGAGTTTAACCATTTATCTAGCGCACTGGTGACAATGTTGATATCTCCATTCAGTAGAGACCTGTAGTTTCCTGGAAAATGTGCCTTTTTCCTTCTTTTGGGATAGATATAACTAGCTCAGTTAACATTTTCTTTAGAAATAGAATACCTACACATGCATGGTTGAATATCCAAATTCAGTGGTCAGGTCTGGGTCCCCCAGACACTACTGGGGTGTCAGCACGTGCTGCTACTCTCGGGAAGGAGCGTAAGGTGAGAGAGTCAGGGTCTGCAGTAACCAGTGTGCTTCTTTACTGGAGGAACTCAGGTTCAAAACAATACAGGCGAGGCATAGGGCCAGCATCTCCAGTCTCCTCCCTGGCAGAAGAAGGGTTTGATGCTAAGGAAAGTCCTGAGCTAGCTGTCCCTCTCTCTCTCTCTCAGAAGGCTGGTACTCTGGTGGTCTGTAGTTCAGTAGTCCAGATGGCTCCATGGTCACAGGGTTGGTGACCAATGGTCTGTGGCTCAGCGTCCCCATCTCAACGTCTTCTTCTGGTCACTCATGCAGACTGGCAGAGTCTCCACACAAAGCTGATCCTTAACTGCAGCACACTAGGGGCTCTGACTGCTCTCCTTATATACAGTTTCTAGCTGAACTAGACCCTTCTAGTGGGAGAGGAGGAGTGGAGAAACTCAGCATTAATAGATACAATGTTACACTTTCTGTCTGTCATAGACTTGCATTAGAGCTTCAGTGATACTCAATGGCAATGACACAGCAGTTTTTCCAGACAAAAACAAGTTTCTAGACATAACAACATAGCTAAAAACTGTTATTTATCCCCTTCTTGACACATGATGTAATAGTACGTCATGGCGGCAAGTGACTTGCCGTCTTTTGACGTACTATTACATCATAGTGATCGGGCAGGCACTGGAGCGGTTTCTGCCCCATCACTGCAGGGGCCCGGCAGTCACTGATAGCTGCGTCCCTGCTGTATCCGCTGGCATCTATGTCGCAGTTATCGCTGACCCCAGCATAGAAGGATGCATGCGTCGGGTGATGGAGCCCATCGGGTCCTCGTGTTGCTATGGCGGGGACCGATGGGTGAGAAGGCAGCCCAATGCCATGCACAGACTGCCCAATGCCTTGCACAGCATCGGGAACTGCCTTCTACGGAGGCCCAGGAGATCCAGCCAAAGGCCCGGTCTCCTAGGGAACCTGTTAGGGCATTACTCAGTGTATTATTGTGTTAAAGTGAAATAAATAAAAAGTAGACATATTAGATATCGCAGTGTCCATAACAACCAGCTCTATAAAAACATCACATGACCTAAACCCTCCGTAATGTTTGTTACGAAGCTGAACAGTGCAGTCCCGGTCCGCTCATCCCTACCCACCTCCTCATGCGTACATAACCCAGATATATAGATCCTCAGATAGAGACTGGCTCTATCACACGTTTCTTTATACAGTCAGTTTCGGTCAGGAGAGGGAGGTCGGCCTGGGAGATGTTGGCTTCACACGGACCATGTTCCCGGGACTGATCATGGTCGTATCACACATGATAGCCAAGGTAACCACTGCATCAGACAGGACCAAAAAACATAGGATTAGGCCTTATGCACATGACCGTATTAGTTTTTTGAGTTTTTTTGCAGTCTGCAAGGACATGTTCTATCATTTACGGAACTGACATCCGCATGTCAGTTCCAAAAAAGATAGAACATGCCTTATTCTGGTCCTCGAAATGCAGACCTCGAACTCCTAGAAGTCAATGGCTCTGAAAAAAATGCGGATCACACACGGACAGTATACTTATTTAGCAGTTGCGCATCTTGCAGACCGCAGAACTGAGAGTTCCCCTGATGGGGTGGATCATGTGATATTTTTATAGAGCCGGTTGATACAGACGCGGCGATACCTAATATGTGTACTTTTATTTTTCTTCCTATTTTGGACAATATCATATTGCTCCTGAGATATCAATCACTCCACTCGGCTATGAGGAAAATCATTACCCCCCTACACAGGAGAAAGTATATGCGGTAATATTGGATCTGCACTTTCGTATTCAAAGTAAGGGAGGAACGTCTTAGCACCTGGAACCTAACTCCTAAGGATTGCAGGGGAAGGTGAGAGACGGAACGTCCGTTACATACCGAGGTTGGAGAAGGTACGAGCTACCAAGTATACACCGCCATTAAAGCGATACCGCATGGTGGATTCATGCCGAGTTTGCATGTAAAGGAGTGACCAGATCAAACAGGTGGGGTAAGTGCACTACCCGGATACACCAAGCAACTAAAGTAACTTTATATCTGTTGTCAAAAAATACTTACCCTTACTAATCGAATTCGGCACCTTTATACGGCAACATCTGTGAATTAGAGAAGTGAATTCACTGAGTATTGGGTACACCAACCAAAGGAATGTAGATTTTGTCTCCATACAAATCAAGAAGGAGGATCACATATATGCAGAGACTGTAAGCCAGATTAATTAACAACTTGCCAACAATACTAACTACTAACTGGCATACCACTTAATGTGTGGTATATACGGACTTTTTATTTTTATTTTCATTATTTATTATTTTTTATATATTTTTTAATATTGTTCTGTATCAGTGTATATGTAAATTAAAAATTTTTTTTCATGCATTTCCATAAAGGGTGAGTGCCTATCATTTTTCTTTTTCTATATTATACTTCAAATATGGGTTGTTTTGGGTACCCACGATAAGAGCACCCTCTTAGTATTATCCATATCACTTATTGAGTGCCTCCAATACAAATTATATTTATGTTAAAAATTTGTTTTAGGGCATTAGGGGCAAATTTGACACAGGTTTAGCTGCTCTTTCAAACTAGAAATTAGAGATGAGCGAATCTATTCGCCGCTTTGTAGATTCAATATGAACCTTGGAAATTTTCCGCTGCGAAGCGAATCTGAATTTTTTTAGATTCGCTCCGTTAGATTCGAAAATGTTCCTAAGGCTTTCTAAGCATTTGCTACGTACTTGTCCGATAAATTGTACGCTAATGCTACGTATAAGTTACTCAATACGAATTCAGTTAATTAGCGAACTTTTACTGTTAGTTCGCTATTCGTTCGGCAAAAGCCCGGGAAGACAGCGGTCACCTGACCTAGTGGGCAGGGCTTGCTCTGATTGGCTCAGGCTCGGTAAGCCAGTGATGCATCACTTCTGCTGCGACTGCTGAGACGAGCAGAAGCACTGTGTGTGAAGTTCTGAGACTCTGAGACCTGTGTTGTTGAAATTGGGGTGTAATTGTTCAGGGAATCCATATTACACATCAGGGATACTGCAGGGCAAGTGCAGGGCTAGTAATTAATCAGGCAGGGAGAGAGAGACAGGTAGAGAGACAAAGACCATCTGCAGGACAACTGTCAAGTGAAAAATGTCTGGAATGGAAAAGCAAAAGGGGTCCAGTTCCAGCCAGACCTCAAGCTCTAAAAAAAAGGAGAAGGTGGCACAGGGCAGCAGTGCCAAAGGCCCTGGAGCCGGAGCTTCTACTTGTAGTATTCGCAATATTTGGCCATTGTTCCACCAGGCTAACCCACCAAGGCGCAAAACTGTAGTGGAGGAAAAAGTAGATGAGGTAGTGGAGTGGATGGCACGCTCATCTCAGTCTCAGCCGGATGATCTGCTGTCATCTGATGATACAGTATCCATATGTAGCCAGGGGTCAGACTCAGAGCGTTCCTCCTGCTCCACCATTTTTTCCAGCAAAGACCGTCATTTTCGTATCCCAATTTGTACGCTCATGCGTACGTGTTCACAGAAGTTGCGTACCTTTTAAAACTGAACGTTCGTTATTAGTGAGCGAATGTTCGCTAAACGCCACATAATAATGTATGATTTGTACGCAGATTCGCCGAATAGATTTGTAGAATATACGAATCTTATAAAAAGTTCTACGAGTATTCGGCGAAGCGAATTTTGGATGATTCACTCATCTCTACTAGAAATGTCCAAAAGGTAAATGATAAACTCCTAAATCAAATGTAATGCATTAACTAAGGCCACATTCAGCTGGGTAAAACATGTACGCTTTTTAGAGAGATAGTAAAATAGCTTTTCTGACGGATCTGTCTGTCTGAAGTAGTAGATATTTCTCACTAGTAATTCTTTTTTTTTTTAAACTGAGTTTATTAAGAAAATAAGACAAAATACAATCAGTTGTAATAGGCAAGTTCTATACATCAGGGAATCTTGTACAGTATTTTATATTAATACAGAATTGACCAATCCTTACATGAATTACATAAAATGCAATCTATAACAAAAATCCAGAGTAAAAAAATAAACAAAACGAAGCCAAGACCGCCAACCCAGCAGCCACCCCATATAAGAACAGAGTCCGGCCTTTCTCTTTGTCGACATGAGCATGGATTAAATTGTTACATTAGAGTTGTGAGACCTTGGAGCTCACCCATATTCCCCAGACCTGAGAGAACTTCTCTGGACGTTGCCCGCGCTTGAATAATACGGCTTCAAATGGGATAACTAGATTAAGATGTGACATCGCTAAGGAAGGAGCTACAGGTTTGTACCGTTTAAGGCCAATGCATTTCCTAGATAAAAATAACACTTCTTAAAGAAATATCATCTCACGATACGACCACTCTATTTCAGATAGGATACCCTGAAGACATCCTAAAGGTGTATCCAGAAGAGGCCTGGCTAGATGGGCCAATTGGAAACCAACCACCTCAAGTTCAGAAGAGAGAAATCGGAGAGTCATAATCATTATTGGTCTTACTGCAGCGTGTACCAGGTTCTGTTATACATCAGAAGGTATCATTAGGCAGCAGGTCCTACAATGAAGCTCCACTTTCCTGAGTGAGTTCTCTGATGTTTAGCACGAGTTGATATTTCACTAAAACACTTCCCACATTCAAGACATGAATATGGCTTCTCCCCAGTGTGAGTTCTCTGATGTGAAACAAGATGTGATTTCATCCTAAAACATTTCCCACATTCTGAACATGAATACGGCTTCTCTCCTGTGTGAGTTCTTAGATGTTCTATAAGGAATGATTTCGCACCAAAGTACTTCCCACATTCAGGACACAAAAATGGCTTCTCCCCGGTGTGACTTCTCTGATGGGCAACAAGATGTGATTTCTAACTAAAACACTTCCCACATTCAATACATGAATATGGCTTCTGCCCAGTGTGAGTTCTCTGATGTGAACCCAGTGTGAGTTCTCTGATGTGAAACAAGATGTGATTTCAGCGTAAAACATTTCCCACATTCTGATCATGAAAATGGCTTCTCCCCTGTGTGAACTCTCTGATGTCTAATAAGATGTGATTTAAGACTAAAACATTTCCCACATTCAAGACATGAAAATGGTTTCTCGCCCGTGTGAGTTCTTTGGTGTGAAACAAGCTGTTCTTTCAGTGTAAAACATTTCCCACATTCTGAGCATGAATATGGCTTCTCTCCTGTGTGACATTTCTGATGTCTAATAAGATGTGATTTCTGACTAAAACATTTCTCACATTCTGAACATGAAAATGGCTTCTCTCTTGTGTGAGTTCTGTGATGTAAAACAAGATGTGATTTCACTCGAAAACTTTTCCCACATTGTGAACATGAATACGGCTTCTCCCCTGTGTGAGTTCTCTGATGCTGATTTAAATTGGACTTACGTGTAAACAATTTCCCACATTCCGAACAAGGAAATGGCTTCTCCCCTGTGTGAATCCTATGATGTCCAAGTAGAATGAATTTCTTGGTAAAAGATTTTCCACTTTCACAGCATGAAAATGACCCTTTTTCTATGACTTTCTTGTGCAAAAATTTACATTCCTTGTTCAACTGTTTCTCACATGGAAATATTTTCCCACGTTTCTTTTTTGTTCTCGTTTTGCCAGTCCGTGATTGACTAGTTGAAGGTTTCATGTGACCTGAGGTATTGGTGGATAGATCTCTGCTGTGAAGGACTGAGGGTACATTAGGAGTTATTGAATCATCTTGTGCGGTATTGTTATCTTCTACTTCATGATTGGGAGATAAAAGGAGACACTTATGGTAGACTCTCATCCTGTCTTCACCTAGAAAATGAAACAAAATTTTCTTCCCTAAAGCAATTGTATATATATATATATATATATATATATATATATATATATATTTTAGTAATTAACTAACCTTTATGGGGACAAGATCATGATAGGAAAAGAGTAAATAGGAAATGTTAGAAAACTTTTAGTAAGTAAATCACATGTAATTGTATAAACGCAATGAAAGATCATAGAAAACATCATAGTTCTTTGTCTGCAAGGCTCCCAGGATATTATTACCCTCCAGAAATACATCCAGGCCCCTCCTGATCTCTTATAGTGAACTTACCATCACCACCTCCTCAGGGAGAGAGTTCCATAGTCTCACTGCTCTTACAGTAAAGAGTCCATAGTCTCACTGCTCTTACCATAAAGAATCCTCTTCTATATTTGTGTACAAACCTTCTTTCCTCCAGACACAGAGGATGTCCCCTCGTCACAGTCACAGTCCTGGGGATAAATAGATGATGAGAGATCTCTGTACTGACCTCCGATATATTTATACATAGTTATTACATCTCCCCTCAGTCGTCTTTTTTCTAAAGTAAATAACCCTAATTTTGATAATCATTCAGGGTCCTGTAGTCCACCCATTCCAGTTATGACTTTAGTTGCCCTCTTCTGAACCCTCTGCTATGTCTGTCTTGTTCACAGGAGCCCAGAACTGTACACAGTACTCCATGTGTGGTCTGACTAGTGATGTGTAAAGTGGTATTCCCCAGAAGAAGCCTTTGGGCGAAACGGCGTCGGGAACGGACGCTGTCCTGCGGGCCTGCACACCTCGTTTTGCCACCTTGATTTTGGTATACAAATTTCCTTTGGATATTGATGTTTTGTTTCTGGAGTCCAGTGTTTAGTGCTTGTCATTTGGCACCATGGCTTTAATTTGCTGGGTGTAATTTTCTTTGCACACTACACTGGTCTCACTGTTTAGTTGTTGGCTGGCGGTGTGGTGCGTCCCCGCAGGACGGCGCCCTTTTCTTTTCTTTTTTGTACATTTCCCCTGTCTATGTGCGTCCACCATGCTATATATGTGTTTATTGTGTATATTTTTTTAATCAATAAAAAAGCATGTTCATAATGATTTGTGGATATTATTGTTTATAGGAGCTAGTGATGTATAAAGTGGCAGGACTATGTTCTCATCATGGGCATCTATGCCCATTTTGATACAACCCATTATCTTATTGGCCTTGGCAGCAGCTGTCTGACACTGGTTCAGTCTATCCAGATCCATCTGTAGCAGTGCACTGTCCTCTGTAGTATATATACAGTATACTGTCCTCTGTAGTATATATACAGTATACTGTCCTCTGTAGTATATATACAGTATACTGTCCTCTGTAGTATATATACAGTGTACTGTCCTCTGTAGTATATATACAGTGTACGGTCCTCTGTAGTATATATACAGTATAATGTCCTCTTCTGTGTTAATTACTTTACACAGTTTAGTGTCATCTGCAAAAATTGATATTTTACTGTGCAAGCCTTCTACAAGATCATTAATAAATATATTGAAGAGAATAGGGCCCAATACTGACCCCTGTGGTACCCCACTAGTGACAGTGACCCAATCTGAGTATGTACCATTAATAACCACCCTCTGTTTTCTATCACTGAGCCAGTTACTTACCCACATACAGACATTTTCTCCCAGGCCAAGCATTCTCATCTTATATACTAACCTTTTATGTGGTACCGTGTCAAATGCTTTGGAGAAGTCCAGATATACGACATCCATTGATTCACCGCGGTCAAGTCTAGAACTTACCTCCTCACAGAAACTGATTAAATTAGTTTGACATGACTGATCCCTCATGAAGCCATGCTAATATGGAGTTATTTGCTTATTTTCATTGCGGTACTCCAAGATAGCATCTCTTAAAAAACCCTCAAACAGTTTACCCACGAGAGATGTTAAACTTACCGGCCTATAGTTCCCGGGCTGTGTTTTTGGACCCTTTTTGAATATTGGCACCACATTTGCTATGCGCCAATCCTGTGGAACACTCCCTGTCAGTATAGAGTCCTTAAATATCAGAAATAAGCGTCTGGCTATGATATTACTTAATTCTCTTAGGATACGGGGGTGTATGCCATCTGGTCCTGGTGATTTGTCTATTTTAATCTTGTTAAGACCGAAATTGATTCGCTTTGTACAGCATTATAACAAAGTTTGAACCAAATCGACTTTGGATTGTGGATCCGAAGAACAATTTGCTCATCACCCACAAAAAAGTATATCCTAGATATCAGGAGTGGAAGCTAATTCAGCATGAACCTGTAGGACCCTATCATATATTCTGCAATAATGTGTGTCACCCATATTCTTCATTAATTTTCAAACTTTGGGGAAATATATCAAAACTGGTGACGACCAATCCAATTCCAACTATAATTTTACAGACACCCTTTGAATTTACAGCAGTGATTTAATTGGTTGTCATGGGCAAGAACTCCATTTTCCTTTCATCAAAAAAAAGGTTTTTGTTTTCACCACAGTCGTGCTTTTTGTGTTTTACATATTAAGACGACCACTACAGCTACTTATTTCTTGTCTTACTCATTCTGATCCTTTTTTGTTCTCAGCCACCATATCTCCCTTAAAGGGGTTGTCTCACTTAAAGGGAACCTGTCATCTCCAAAACACCCCCTGAGCTAGAGTAAGAAGTGTATAGTGTAAGTGATGCTGAATCCGAATATGTAATTTTTATCTTCATACTCACTTCCATTCCGACGCTGTGCTCCCACAAACCAGCAATAAAATGCACTCACTGGACTCCTGTCCTCACTCACATAATAGAGAGGACTCAAAGAAGAGTCCACTGAGTGCATTTTACTGCTAGTTTGTGGGGGCACAGTGTCAGAATGGAAGTGAGTATGAAGATAAAACTTACATATTCGGATTCAGCATCACTTACACTATACAACGCTTACTCTAGTTCAGGGGTGTTTCGGAGATGACAGGTTCCCTTTAAGTGGCATTTATCGTGTAGAGAAAGCTAATACAAGCCGCTTACTAATGTATTGTTACTACCCATATTGCTTCCTTTGCTGGCTGCATTCATTTTTCCATCAAATTATACACTGCTCGTTTCCATGGTTACAGACCACCCTGCAATCCATCAGTGGTGGTCTGGTCGTGCTTGCACACTATAGGGAAAAGCATCAGCCTATTTGGTGGCGGGACCATGGGAGTGCACATAGGCTGATGCTTTTTATTATATTATGCAAGCACGACCACTACTGATGAATTGCAGGGTGGTCTGTAACCATGGAAACGAGCAGTGTATAATGTGATGAAAAAATGAATGCAGCCAGCAAAGGCAGCAATATGGATAATCACAATAAATTAGTAAGTGCCTTGTATTCACTTTCTCTACATGATAAATGCCACTTACTGAAGTAAGAGGACCCCTTTAATTCATCATTACTGGCTTATTTATAATGGCAATTTTACAGCAATTTATATCAAGCTAAAAGCTTAAGGGGAGTGTCTTTTCTGTGCAGCTCTCCCTATCACAGCTCAGGAGGTGTGTCTCAGCTCTCCCTATCACAGCTCAGGAGGCGTGTCTCAGCTCTCCCTATCACAGCTCAGGAGGCGTGTCTCAGCTCTCCCTATCACAGCTCAGGAGGCGTGTCTCAGCTCTCCCTATCACAGCTCAGGAGGCGTGTCTCAGCTCTCCCTATCACAGGTGGCATGGCAGGTGGCACTATACAGATACATTTTATTGAATAACTCAGTGGCTATGTTAAATTTTTAGTTACATGCAATTACAAAATTATTCGAATTGAGGGGCTGGTTTGAAAACTATAATATATGGTGAGTAAGGGAGCTTGGAGGTTAAAGGAGTTCTCCAGAATATATCTTTATCCGGCCTTGTCATACACACAGTGCACACAGGTATGTCTGGGATGTGTCTGCAATCTTCTGTGGGGCACTGCTGTTAGTTATATAGGTTAAAACAGCTGAAAGACAGCCTTTAAAGGAAATGTCATCAGAAATGTCATCAGAAGAAGTTGTCTCTGGGGTTCTCCAGGCTTTTAATATTAATGACAAATCCTCAAAATAGGTCATCGATATCAGATTGAAGGGGGTCCAACAGCCAACACCCTCGGTGATCAGGTGTATGAAGGGAAGCTGCGCACAGTGTGCATGTGCCATCTCCCGTCTCTCTTCCTTTGCCATAGACATAGCATCAGCGGGCAGAAAGAGAGGTGGGAGACGGCACCTGCACACAGAGCATAGCTTCCCTTCATACGGCTGATGTCAGACCCCCGCCGATCTGATACTGATGACCTATTCTGGTTTTGTCCCTGTTATCACACTTTGTAACCTCCTGACCCTGTACACTTTACCGTATGGCATCCGTGTCCAGAGATCGGCATATCATCATGTGATAACATAGCTCCGCTCACATATCACACACAGCAAGGGGAAGAAGGAGCATAAAGGCAGTTGAAGACAATGCTAAAGTCTGGGGGAGATGGGAAGACCCCTGTAACTTATAGTCAGACAAAAATCAGATAAAAGGAACGTTCTTACCAAGTCCTGTAGATCCGAACCATACATGAACCATTCGGTGTAGGTAGAGTGGGTCAGGGCGGGATTAGCTTGCTTTCCCTCGTTGTCCCTATTTGGCCTCACCTATCCTTTACATTCAGGAAGGTGGAGCACCCTCCCTGAGAAGAGCGTTCCCTCTGGGCTGTCCCTAACAACTGCCGTAGATACTGATGTACTGTGAAGACACTAGGGCAAAGAAGCTTGTGAACCAAAAGTGTGCATCCTTATGTGTTTTAATTTGATGTCTAATCTCTTTAGGTGACTAAACTATAGAAACACCTATGACTGGCTATGTCCTAACAAACAATGTCTGATATGTGATGATCAGATGATGGGGGAATCTGACTCTCAGAACTGTTCTCTCCTCTACAGTCATGGAAGGTCTCCTCTTACCCGGTGATGTGAGGGACTGGTGATTCTCCATCATGACGTCCTTGTACAGATCCTTGTGTTCTTCTAAATACTCCCACTCCTCCATGGAGAAATAGACAGCGACATCCTGACACCTTATAGGAACCTGACAACACAAGGATACAGTCATTACCAGACCCCTCCCTTGGTGTTATTGTATAATGTCCCAGCATTCCCAGCAGCGCTCACCTCTCCGCTCAGCAGCTCAGTGATCCTGGTGGTAAGTTCTAGGATCTTCTGCTCATGTATCAGGGAATGAGGTGGAGGCTCGGTGATGGGGCTCTGGGTCCTGCTCCATCCTCCTGACACACGGGGTGTCACACACTCACCAGACGACTTCTTCACTACTGTGTAATCCTGTGTATGGGGAGACGCCGATCACTACAGAGATTCTAAGAATCCTTCACCTTTCCGGACATTTCCCTGGTTTATTACTAGAGATAAGAGTGATGTCATGTGAGACTCTCACCTCTCCGGTTATCAAGGAGATGATCTCCAGGGTGAGGTCTAATATCCTCGCAGCCATGAGGTTTCTGTCCTTCTCCATCCTTGGTGGGTCATCGATGGAAAGAACCATTGGCTCTAAAAAGAAGAGAGTCCTGAACCTAAGAAACCTGAGGAATACAAGGAGGAGTAAGTGCAAAATCGTATTTGTAAGAACAATTTCACATGAAGTAAAGTGTTTCACAAATTAAGAATTATAATGGAGCTATGATAGAACACAGTATTGAGATGTCCTATATATAGTAGATTGCTGATAATAATATATCAGTCACCCGTCCGCCCTGCTCTAGTGGATACAGCGTCACTCAGGACACACTGCAGTGTACCGCATACAGCAGCCAGGTCTGATCTATATGAAATTTTGGCTAATGAAAAGGGTTTTCTGGGAGAACACTGATTACATATCCTCAGGACAGGTCATCAATATCGGATCAGGTTCTGGGACCGGCCACTGATCGGCTGTGTGGAGAGGCTGCGGCATTCTGGTGACCACTGCGGCCTCCTCACAGCTTACCAAGCACAGCACCGGTCATTGTATAGTGGCTGTGTCTGGTACTGCACCCCAGGCCCATTCACTTGAGCTGCGCATCGGCCATGTGACCGGTGAATGTGACGTCACTGCCCTAGGAAGAAGCTGAAGAGCTGAGTGACATGACCTCTTCAAACAGCTGATCTCCGGGGTTGGCAGAAGTCAGACCCCACTGATCTGATATTGTCTCATACAATCAACACAGACCTGAATCAAATTCTAATTCATTGATCTCTGATTCCTCTTCCTCACCACTCCGGTCAGTACTGACTGGTTGTGGCAGGAGCAGAGCTGTATAATACAGACCCACCAAATTGTCGAGACTAACACTCTGTCCTCTAATCGCCAGATTATGTGAGCAGAGCAGAGATTCTCTATGGCCGGTGCTGCCCCCTGCTGGCTGGACCTGCTATATGTCATCTATAGAACCGCTCCATTCTAATAAACCCAGAACCAAGTCACACATCCCCCGACCAATAACTGACCTGCAGATCTCACCTCCTGAGGCTACAGGACCTGTGGTGATGTCACAGTCATGTGATCAGTTACATGAGAAGAAGGTAAACATGACTGCAGGACCTTTCATGATGTCACACTGGTCACATGACAGGAAGTGGAAAACGTCTACTGTTTTACTCCTCCCTTCATGTGACTGATCACATGACCCTGTCATCATCAAAGGTCCTGCAGTCATTAAGATTAGGGTTAGGGATGAAACATCCAAAGTCGATTCGCATAAAACTTTGTTCCAGTACTGTACGGAGCAGGAGCTCCATACAGTATTAGAATGTATTGGCTCTGATGGGCTGAAGTTATTACTTTGCATAATAACTTCAGAAATTGATTTATACTGTAGTAAAACGTTTCCAGAACTCGGGTTCGGTTCCAAGAAAATAACTTCGGCTCATCTGAGCCAATGCATTCTAATACTAAACTGGGGGCCCTGTGGATGGCAATGGAAGGAATTTGGGGGCACTGTGGATGGCACTAGTGGCACTGAATGGCACTGGATGGCATTTGGAGGCACTGTGGATGGAATCTGGGGGTGCTGTGGCTCTCACTGTTATGGGGGCTCAGTATGAGTGATAGGGCTCATGCAAATGACCATGATCTGCCCAAGAATCCAGGCCCCAGTCCATGCGTCAGCCACATTTCCACGCAGACTGCCCCGATATGACTGTATGATAATAATCTATGATACAACTAGGGTTGCAGCAGGTTTTGAACTTTCGATACCAAGTCGATACTTTTTCACCCGAATCGATCCAATACCAAAGCACATAGCGAGCGCCGCCCTCGATGCGCACCGTGTTCTTCTCAGCCGGGACAGTGGAGAAGGAGGGAATCCTTCCCCACTGGGGCTGCTGGCCATTGCACCACCAATGAGTATAATTAACCCCTTAATGTTAAATTACACTGCGGGTGCTGGCTGTATTACAAAGCTGGCACCCGACCTCAATGACAGGGCATGGCGATCCCACAAACCCCATCAATTAACCCCTCAGATGTGGCACCTGAGGAGTTAATTGAGGCCGGTTGCCGCCATGTACATTTGTATTAAGGTGCTAATTATATTCATTGGTGGCACAGTGGCCAACAGACCCTGACCCCCCAGTATCATCTTCATTGGTAGTGCAGTGGCCATAGGGTCCCTCCCCCTCAGTATTTGCATTGGTGGCAGTGGTTACCATGGCTACTGAAACCATCCATGGCTGCCATGGTGAGCTCCCTGCTGCTGTGTGCACAAAGCCCAGAGAAGCAGGGATGGTGTAAATTCCTATTCACTGTAATAGATCTCTGTTAGGGTAAATGGGACAAGGGTTCTAGCCCCTAAGGTGGCTAATAGTTATTAAATAAAAAGTAAAAAATAAAATGAAAAAACCTTACAATATTCAAAGTTTAAATCACCCCCTTTCCCAATTTTACATACAAAATATATAAACAATAAAAAATAAACATATTACGTGTCGCGACTTCCAAAAAAGTCTGAGCTATTGAAATATTTAAAAATTTTCCACATGTGGTGAACGTCGTAAACAGAAAAAAAAAAAAAAAACTCAAGATTAGCCATTTTTAGTCACCTTGTCCCCCCAAAAAATAGGATAATAGGATAGGACTGTTCTATTATGGTCTGGATGTTCCATAAAATGCGGAATGCATGCGGCTTTTTTGGTGCCTTGTTTTTCTTTCACGTATTGAATGGTATCGAGTATCGCAATACTTTTTTATGGTATCGTAATTTAATCTAAATTTTGTTATCGTGACAACCCTAGATACAACCGGCCTGTACCTGACTGCAGGGCAGTCGTCGTATACTCACCTCCTCATGTGTACATATTATACTTTATACGATCAGTTCGGGTGACTGTATGGGTCAGCCCGGGAGATGTGGCCTCCACACGGACCGCGTTCCACGGGCTGATCGTGGTCATATCACACGTGTTTCACACATGATAGGCCAAGATAAACAGGGCAGCAGACAGGACCAAAAAAGATAGGATTAGGCCTCATGCACATGACCGTATCAGTTTGCTAAATAAGCATACTGACCGTCTACAATCTCAATTGTTTTGTAGAGCCATTGACTTCTATGAGTTCGAGGTCTGCATTTTGAGGACCAGAATAGGACATCTATCTTTTACGGAACTCACGTACAGACAAAAAGAAAAAAAATTGTGCAGCGGTGAACACTGGCTGCTTGCTGGAAGCTCCGGACAATACCTGCGCTTCAGTGTGATGACGTATCACAGCATTAACTGGAAGAAGCAGGACCTGCGAAATGTCATCATGAAGCACAGGTCCTGTCCTGAGCTTCCAGTGAGCAACAAGTGTTCACTGTGGTGCGATTAAATGGATTAGGTGAGTTTTTTTTCTTTTTTTGCACAAGCCGAGATGGCATTATTAATGGGGATGAGCGAATCGACTTTGGATGAAACATTTGAAGATGATTTGCATAAAACTTTGTTAGAATAACTTAATAAATCACCCCACATATCACCTATCTCAGAGTAAAAATAGGCCCAAATCCCTCATCATTATATTTTCTTAATTATATCCCTCTATTACAATCAATGATATCCCAGATTTCCACCTTACAATCCTCCATGCTTTCTTGGTTTGGTAGAAAAAATATTATAGCAGGGAGTGTTCCTCAGGATTGGCGCATAGCAAATGTGGTGCCAATATTCAAAAAGGGTCCAAAAACAGAGCCCGGGAACTATAGGCCGGTAAGTCTAACATCTGTCGTGGGTAAACTGTTTGAAGGTTTTCTAAGAGATGCTATCCTGGAGTACCTCAATGAAAATAAGCAAATAACTTCATATCAGCATGGCTTCATGAGGGATCGGTCATGTCAAACCAATTTAATCAGTTTCTATGAGGAGATAAGTTCTAGACTGGACCGCGGAGAATCAATGGATGTCGTATATCTGGACTTCTCCAAAGGATTTGACACGGTACCACATAAAAGGCTAGTATATAAAATGAGAATGCTTGGCCTGGGAGAAAATGTCTGTATGTGGGTAAGTAACTGGCTCAGTGATAGAAAACAGAGGGTGGTTATTAATGGTACATACTCAGATTGGGTCACTGTCACTAGTGGGGTACCACAGGGGTCAGTACTGGAGAGGTCACTGTCACTAGTGGGGTACCATAGGGGTCAGTACTGGAGGGGTCACTGTCACTAGTGGGGTACCACAGCGGTCAGTATTGGGCCCTATTCTCTTCAATATATTTATTAATGATCTTGTAGAAAGCTTGCACAGTAAAATATCAATTTTTGCAGATGACACTAAACTGTGTAAAGTAATTAACACAGAAGAGGACAGTACACTGCTACAGATGGATCTGGATAGACTGGAGGCTTGGGCAGAGAAGTGGCAGATGAGGTTTAACACTGACAAATGTAAGGTTATGCATATGGAAAGGAATAATGCAAGTCACCAGTACATACTAAATGGTAAAATATTGGGTAACTCTGACATGGAAAAGGACCTAGGAAATTAAGTGAACAGCAAACTAAGCTGTAGAAACCAGTGTCAGTGAGAACATAGTCCTGCCACTTTACACATCACTAGTCCGAATACACATGGAGGACTGTGTACAGTTCTGGGCTCCTGTGAACAAGGCAGACATAGCAGAGCTGGAGAGGGTTCAGAGGAGGGCAACTAAAGTCATAACTGGAATGGGTGGACTACAGTACACAGAAAGATTATCAAAATTAGGGTTATTTACTTTAGAAAAAAGATGACTGAGGGGAGATCTAATAACTATGTATAAATATATCAGAGGTCAGTACAGAGATCACTCCCATCATCTATTTATCCCCAGGACTGTGACTGTGACGAGGGGACATCCTCTGCGTCTGGAGGAAAGAAGGTTTGTACACAAACATAGAAGAGGATTCTTTACGGTAAGAGCAGTCAGACTATGGAACTCTCTCCCTGAGGAGGTGGTGATGGTAAGTTCACTATAAGAGTTCAAGAGAGGCCTGGATGTATTTCTGGAGGTAATAATATTACAGGTTATAGTTACTAGAGAGGGGTCGTTGATCCAGGGAATAATTCTGATGTCTGATTGGAGTCGAGAAGGAATTTTTTTCCCTAAAGTGAGGAAAATTGGCTTCTACCTCACAGGTTTTTTTTTGCCTTCCTCTGGATCAACTTGTAGGAAAACAGGCCGAACTGGATGGACAGATGTCTTTTTTCGGCCTTATAAACTATGTTACTATGTAACAGCACTTGTTCTCCCTTGCCTGACATACCTCCAACAGGTACTACCCATTCCTATCCCAAAGTCCTTTTATATTGCACTATTTCTTTGGGCAGGGAAAAAGGCAAGGTTACCCTTCTCAGCCCTTAAGAGACCTAAACCCTTTGGCGGGATTAACCTTCCAGATCCAGAGCTATACGGCAAAGCTGTGCTGTTGTCAAGGGTAGTAAGTTGGCTCGCCTAACATCAGGAAAGAGCTTGGGTGGGAATGGAACAGGCTAGCTTTAGGCCATCCTTCACGGGCCTCCTGGTGGGAGGGGAGAAATCGCAATCAGATGAAAGACTCTTTAACCCGCTCATTAAATCTACCCTAGAGGCATGGCATTGGCTCCAGACTTCCCCAAATGCCATCACTTTACCTTCGCCTTTGATTAGTGTCAAAGATGTAATAGCACATGCCCCGAAGGCCTTATATGAAAGTCTCCCTGCCTCTATACGTGATTCTACACTCCCAATCCTTTCTCTGTTTAATGAGGATGGAGGAATTGTAGAAGGAACAGACCTGAGTGGACTGTTTCCTGGTAACTACTTCTCCCTACCTCTATTCTCTTTCCTGCGCTCCTTTCTTTCTAAACATATCCCTAAACAGGCTCTATTGTGCCCTTTAACATGGTTCGAGGGCTTGATTGCCAACAAAGACCCACCTACCAAGCTCATTTCTAAGATATACAGAAAGTTATGCATCCCCATACTCATGCCCAAACTAACCTTCATAGGTCTCTGGGAGAGAGACATTGGGGTTACCTTTTCCCCTTCCAAACTATATTCTCTTTTTCTAACTCCACATAAAATCTCTAGATGTGTTCGAACACAGGAGAATGGTTACAAAATCTCAACCAGGTGGTACAAAACCCCAGATATCACTTGTTCGGATATATGCTGAAGATGTCTCTCGCACAGGGGCTCATTCTTTCACATATGGTGGTCCTGTGGTAAGATCCAGACTTGGTGGTCTGAGATCTTTGATTTGTGCAATAAGATCTGTAATATATCCATCCCAATCTCCCCCCAACTAGCTTTATTTGGAATTCCGACCACCAACTCTACCCAAACACCCACACCCCTCTTCCAATCGCTGCAAAGTGCCGCTCGACTGTTAGTGCCTCGCTTTTGGTTATCTCCTGACCTGCCCTCGACCTCCCAGTGGATAGTGAAAGTCGATCAAATATTTAGATTTGAAGAAATTGCAGCCTGGGAAAACCGTTTGATTGATAAATATAAATCCCGTTGGAAACCCTGGATCATCTTCAGAAAGTTCTAAGGTCCTTCCTAATATGTCTTGGAAATACACAATGTACTTCCTTTATTTATAATACTCATTATGTACCCAGCTTACTTTGGAGATTAAGTCTGCCTCCTTTCTTGACATCTTACCATTTGTACCTGTGAATAATGTTACACGTCCAATTGTATTATCCTTCCTCTGTTATTGAAGAATTTATCAATAAAAAGTATAAAAAATAAATAAATAACTTAATAAATTAATTTCTACTGGTAAAAACCTTTTACCAAACTCGGGTTTGGTTCCAAGGTACCACTTGGAACCGAAACAGAGTTTGGTAAAAAGTTTTTAATAGCAGAAATTAATGTATTACGTTATTATGCGAAGTCTCAAGAAACTTCACGAAGTAATAACTTCGGGTCATCGGAGCCAATACATTCCAATACTGTACAGAGCGCTCGTACAGCAGCCACCCCGTATAAGAACAGAGCCCGGAGCTTCTCCTTGTCGACATGAGCATGGATTAAATTGTTATACTAGAGTTGTAAGATCTTATAGGTGACTGTCACGTTTGCAAGATTGAATAGTGGATAAGATTGGAGCTCATCCATATTCCCCAGACCTGAGCTAACCTCTCTGGATGTTGCCTATGCTTGAGTATTACTGCTTCAAGTGGGATAACTTGATTAAGATGTAAAATTCACATTGCTAGGGAAGGAGCTACACATTTTACCATCTAAGGACTATGCATTTCCTAGCTAAAAATAATGTTTCTCTAAGAACTATCTTCTCATAATACAACCACTCTATTTCAGATTGGATATCCAGAGGAAATACTAAGAAGAAATCTAAACATTAAAATGGCTTCTCCCCTGAATAAGTTTTCTGAGGCTTAATAAGCCCTGATTGACGACGAGTAAAACATTTTCCACATTATGAACATGAATATGGCTTCTATCCTGTGGGAATATTTAAATATTTTATGAACACTGATTCCCCAGCAAAATACTTACCACATCCAGGACATATAAATGGCTTTTCTCCTGTGTGAGTTCTCTGATGTCTAACATGAGATTATTTCAGTCTAAAAAGTTTCCCACATTCTGAACATGAATATGGCTTCTCTCCTGTGGGAATATTTAAATATTTTATGAACACCGATTCCCCAGCAAAATACTTACCACATCCAGGACATATAAATGGCTTTTCTCCTGTGTGAGTTCTCTGATGTCTAACATGAGATTATTTCAGTCTAAAAAGTTTCCCACATTCTGAACATGAATATGGCTTCTCTCCTGTGTGAATTCTTAAATGTTCTATAAGCATTGATTTCACACCAAAATACTTCCCACATTCATGACACATAAATGCCTCCTCCCCTGGGTGAAGTCTCTGATGTCTTGATTTCTGACTAAAACATTTCCCACATTCGGAACACAAGGTTTCTTGTGACTAGCAGTATCGGTGGGATCTCCGCTGTGAAGGACTTTAGTAGTTATTGAATCACTTTGTGTGGTATTGCTATCTTCTGCTTCATGATAGGAGGATAAGATGCTTATGGTATACTCTCATCCAGCCTTCACCTGAAAAATCAAACAAAATTGTACTTTCCAACAGCTATTATATATATTTTTTTAGTAATCAACCAAGCTTTATTGAGACAATATCAAGCCAGGGAACAAAGTAAATAGGAGATATAAGAAAACAGGATAATGTACAATTTTAGTAAGTAAATCACATGCCTGAAGAAAAGAGATGTTGCATGATTACAGTCGGGAGGACTGTTGGAGCATATCCTACCAAGGTATTGCGTGGTCACCGTCAAGAGGACTGGTGGATGCTGGCTATGCAGCCCCTGGCAAACGTGAGAATCAGAGCTAGAAATGCTCTAAATCTAAATTGCTTTAGATTTGGGCAGGTCTTTTGAGTATTCTTTTATGTACCATACTATTTAACCCCGATCCTCAAGGCATTAAGATATACACCAGAAGTTATTAGGAGGCAGATCCTACAATTAAGCTGCACATCTGTCTTATGTCACACAAAATATTACAATGACTTCTCCTCCAAGTGAGTTTTCTCATGTTTAGCAAGACTTGATTTCTGACAAAAACATTTCCCACAAAAAGGACATGAAAACGGCTTCTCTCCTGTGTGAGTTCTCTGATGTCTAACAAGACATGACTTCAGACTAAAACTTTTACCACATTCTGAACATGAAAATGGCTTCTCTCCTAAGTGGCTTCTTAGATGGCCCACAAGATGTGTTTTCTGACTAAAACACTTCCCGCATTCAGAGCATGAAAATGGCTTCACCTCTAAGTGGCTTCTTAGATGGCTCCGAAGATTTGATTTCTGACTAAAACATTTTCCACATTCTGAACATGAATACGGCTTCTCTCCTGTGTGAGTTCTTAGATGTTCTATAAGCAATGATTTTACACCAAAATACTTTCCACATTCAAGACATGAAAACGGCTTCTCTCCTGTGTGAGCTCTCTGATGCCGAATAAAACTTGATTGACGGGTAAAACATTTCCCACATTCTGAACATGAAAATGGCTTCTCTCCTAAGTGGATTCTTAGATGGCTCGCAAGATGTGATTTTTGACAAAAACATATCCCACATTCAGAACACATGAATGGCTTCTCTCCTGTGTGAGTTCTCTGATGTCTGACAAGTTCTGATTTCAGACTAAAGCATTTTCCACATTCTGAACATGAATATGGCTTCTCTCCTGTGTGAGTTCTTACATGTTCTATAAGCAATGATTTTACACCAAAATACTTTCCACATTCAAGACATGAAAACGGCTTCTCCCCTGTGTGAACTCTCTGATGCCGAATAAAACTTGATTGACGGGTAAAACATTTCCCACATTCTGAACATGAAAATGGCTTCTCTCCTAAGTGGATTCTTAGATGGCTCACAAGATGTGATTTTTGACCAAAACATTTCCCACATTCAGAACACATGAATGGCTTCTCTCCTGTGTGAATTCTCTGATGTCTGCGAAGTTCTGATTTCTGACTAAAGCATTTTTCACAATCTGAACACGGAAATGGCTTCTCTCTTTTGTGAGCTCTTTGATGATGAAGAAGAGATGATTTCCGGTTAAAACATGTCCCACATTCAGAACAAGAGAATGGCTTCTCGCCTGTGTGAGTTCTCTGATGTATAACTAGAAAGAATTTTGTGGTAAAACATTTCCCACATTCAGGACATGAATACGGCTTCTCTCCTGTGTGAATTCTCAGATGTCTAACTAGAATTAATTTCTTGTTAAAAGATTTTCCACATTCTGAGCATGAAAATGACCTTTTATCTCTGTGATCTCCATCTTGCAAAGAAATATTAGGTTCATTTTTTAACAGTTTCTCACATGGAACTACTTTTCCATGTTTCGGTTTAGTTCTTGTTTTGGCAATCAGTGATTGATTAGATGAAGGTTTCTTGTGACCAGCGGTATCGGTGGATAGATCTCCGCTGTGAAGGACTGAGGGTACATTAGGAGTTATTGAATTAACTTGTGTGGTATTGTTATCTTCTGCTTCATGATAGGAAGATAAATTGAGAGCTCCATGGTCACTCATCCCGTCTTCACCTGGAAAATTTAAAAAAAAATGTCTTTTTTTTAATAAAAGTATATATTTTTTAATTAATCAATATATTGTCTCACTGGGCTTTTGATATTGATGGCCTATCCTCAGGATAGGTCTTCAATATCAGATCGTCGGGAGCCAACTTCAGGTAGAACAATTGATCAGCTGTATGAAGAGGCAACGATGCTTAGTGAAAACTTGGACTTTTTCTAGGCCACCTGATGTCATATTCAGCTGTCAGATATCCTAGGCGCAGCTCAATCTAATTTAAGTGAATGGGGCTGAGCTGCAAAACCAAGCACAACTGCTACCCAAATATCTGCACTGTGCTTGGTAAGCTGCGAGGAGGCCACGTCACTCACCGGAGCTCCCATTAGCTCTGTGCCTTCCTTAAACAGCTGATTGACAGGGCTGGTCAACATATCCCAATCTCGTATTGATGATCTATCCTGAGGATAGGGCTTCAATGAGAAAATCTCTGAGAGACATCCTCCAAAAACATATCTAATATATATCATGAGCGGAAGCAAATTCAGCATGAACATGTTCACACCACTTGTTTATATGCCCACTCTGTAATAGAATATGTCACCAATATGTTTAGTAAACTTTTCACATAATCATAACTGGCAACCAATCTTCAGATGCCCTTTGGAAAATTAAAGAAATTATTTAATTGGTTGTCAACTCCAACAACAACAACATGGTCTATTCATGCGTTACATATTACAACTCTTGTGCACCTAAACCTAAATAATAGCATATTCTAATCTGTCTATCGCCAACCTGGGGTACTTAAGTCACCTTCTGCTGAGGATGGGTGCCTGAGCAACAGATTCTAGTTGCTATTTTCCTGTAAGGGTGCGCCATTCTTTTGTTTGTTTGCCCGTGTACTGACCTGTGCCTGTTAACTGGATTTTGCCCTTTGCTGCCTGTCATCTGGACTGTTTATTGAATTGCATGAATACTGCCTTCCCTGACCTCTACATGTCCCTAACTATCGTTTTGCCTGGTCCTGGTCTCTTAATCTCTGTGAGGCAGCACCACTGAACATAGACGACTCCAAGGGACTGCAGCCTGGTGGTTCCCCCACAGCAGATTCCAGCCTGTAGAGGGGTTAAAGGATGAAGATCACCACAAGACCACTTAGATGACTCCCTAAGGTGTAGCCCCAAACCAAATCTGTTCAGTGGCAGAGCGAATCCACAACCATTTCCATAACACTAACTCTCAAAACTACTCTCTCCTCTACAGTCATGGAAGGTCTCCTCTTACCCGGTGATGTGAGGGACTGGTGATTCTCCATCATGACTTCCTTGTACAGATCCTTGTGTTCTTCTAAATACTCCCACTCCTCCATGGAGAAATAGACAGCGACATCCTGACACCTTATAGGAACCTGACAACACAAGGATACAGTCATTACCAGACCCCTCCCTTGGCGTTATTGTATAATGTCCCAGCATTCCCAGCAGCGCTCACCTCTCCGCTCAGCAGCTCAGTGATCCTGGTGGTAAGTTCTAGGATCTTCTGCTCATGTATCAGGGAATGAGGTGGAGGCTCGGTGATGGGGCTCTGGGTCCTGCTCCATCCTCCTGACACACGGGGTGTCACACACTCACCAGACGACTTCTTCACTACTGTGTAATCCTGTGTATGGGGAGACGCCGATCACTACAGAGATTCTAAGAATCCTTCACCTTTCCAGACATTTCCCTGGTTTATTACTAGAGATAAGAGTGATGTCATGTGAGACTCTCACCTCTCCAGTTATCAAGGAGATGATCTCCAGGGTGAGGTCTAATATCCTCGCAGTTATGTGGTTTCTGTCTTTGTCCTTTGGTAAGTCATTGATGGAAAAGTCCATTGTCTTTCAAAAGTCCCGAAACCTGAGGGAAACATGGAGGACATAGCAAAATACATCTCACAAATAAGGAATTACAAAGGAACAATGATTGTGTACAGTGAAGGCAACTTAGCTATTGATGTGTCTTATATACCACATTGTTGAACATATGATGATATACAAGTCATTCGGCCCCTCCATGTAGTGAATTCATACACAGGATACACACTGCCGTGTACCACATGTCAGTCCTTATCTTGCCTGACTGTAAATGTCTTTATTAGATCTAATGCACATGACCGTATTTTGTATCCATATCCGTTCCCCTTTTTTTTTTTGGATTGCACACGGATCCATTCATTTCGTGCCCATTCCGCAAATTATAGAACATGTTCTATTCTTGCGAGATAAAACTAGCAGTGCTTGGGCTCATAAAAGCAGCAGCAGACAAGCATCACGCAGTATTAGAGGGACTAAAAAATTACGAATTGTGCGGTTTTTATTTATTTTATTTATTCTGTTACGGCGTTCACAGCATAGGAGATATTTTTTAATATTTTAATGCTTTGAACTTTTCGGACGTGGCGATACTTAATATGTTTATTTATTTATTGTTTATATATTTTATATGTAAAATTGGGAAAGGGGAATTTAAACTTAATATTTTGGCATTTGTTTTTTTTTAAACTCCCTTAGGAGCTAGAACCCTTGTCCTATGCACCCTAAAAGAGATCTATTAGCAGGGGTGGATCGGCCATAGACCTTACAGGGAAATTTCCCGTTGAGCCGATCCTTCCTCACGGCCAGCAAGTTTTTAGGGATGTATTTTTGTGCTGCTGGCAGTATTATGTGATGGACTGTGGTATTTGGCTCTGTTGGGGCGGTATAATGTTCCACAGTATGATATTTCTGGTCCTGCCTTCCATCAATTTGGACCCGACTACAAAACGGGGGCACTTTTAGTGTTTTTTCCAGGGCCACTTTAAGTTCCCAGTCCACCCCTGCCTGTGTCGGAGTTTACCATGGGCATGCTTTCCTGCCCATCCAGTAGTGTGGCATCAGAGCGGGTGTTCAGTGTGGTGGGGGCATAGTTACCCCTAAGAGAACTCGCCTTTCCTCCCTAAATGTTGAGAGACTAATCTTCATAAAGATGAATCAGCTGTGGATCTGCCAGGATTTCCAGTCGTCGGTGCCTGATGCAACAGAAGAGATCATTCTACAGTGTGCTGCCACATGGGAATATTCCCCTCACCCTCCCCACTCTGTCACTATTGTCACTGTTACTGCCACCCTCCTCACTGTCATGGGGCCAGCTGTAAATCCACAGCTAACAGAAAGAATTAAAAAGCATGTGTTTGGACTGTCACGGCATGCATTAAAAGAACGTTTTTTTTTCTCCATTACTTTATTGCCGCTGTCTCCATTTCTTTATTTTGTTCCACTAAGGAGCCATGTGGACAAAGCTCCTACAGCTGCACGCACATTTTTTTTTTGCTTTACTGAAGGCTGCTGTATGCTTTTCTTTTATTTAACAGAGTAGCATAAATCGTGTTACCCTGCACAGTGATGTAGCAGGTGATAAATTATACCTGCCTGTTATACTGACAGGACAGTACCTACAGAACGGATTAACTATTAATTTGGGTCCATTGGAACGTAATGCACAAGGAGATTGGGCCACCAAGTGGGATGAACACAATTAGGCAGAGTGGCCTTGGTATATCTGATTTATCACGATTTGTGACAAATTAGTTCGTAACAAACCAAATTTCTTGTCAAAGTTCGGTGAAACGGCCAAATCTAATTGTTAAAATCTTGGCTCATATCTAATTGTAATACTTCTGTATTGCAGTATATAATGCCTGCCAGTTTTAGTGACAAGAAGCCTCATATGTACATGGCAGAACTGTGGGCCCCTGGCTGCTATACTAGCCCATCAGTGCAAAAGTGATGGAGATGACAGGCTACTTTCACACTTGCGGTAGCAGGGTCTGGCACGCTGTTCCGGTGGGGGAATAGCCTGCGGCATCCGTGCTACCGATAGCCCATCGTGCCGCCAGATGTCCTTTCTGGGCCCATTCACTATAATGGGAGTGGGCTGGAGGTCCGGCTACAGAGCGGCAAACATGCCATCATGGTGTGGTTTTTGACAGGCTGCCTCTCAGCTTGTTCGCAGTGCTGCGGCCGGACCTCAGGCCCACCCCCATTATAGTGAATGGGGCCGGAGCGGACTTCATGGTGGGCTAGCGTTAGCACAGATCTGGCTGGCTGTTTCCCTGCCTGGAGGACCCTGCTACCGCAGGCGTAAGAGCAGCCTTAGATGCCATGGTCAGTATTGACCGTTTGTGGTAGGTATCATCAGGATAAACATATACATCATCTGCATAGATCAGGACACAGCGCTGCAGCCCCTTCACCTAGAAGAGGTTGTCCCCACCGATCACACACTGACTCCATATCCCATACCTCCCAACTTTTGAAAATTGCAAAGAGGGACAATGTGTGCGGTGCACATCACGGCAGTTTTTTTCATACTAGGCCACGCCTCTAACTCCGCCCAAAGCATAATTACTGGAGCCCCTGCGGCAATTTTTTTCTTGTGTTTCAATGTCCATATAAATATTAGCACATAAATCATCAGATTATAGATATTTTAAGGTACAAATTGCAACAAATAACGAAGTTCTGGTCTAATTTATAGGTAGAAACCATATAAACACTTAGTAAGGAGCAATTTAGTAAATTTATTAATGCACATTTATGCATTAAATCACCAGGTCAAAAAGAGGGACATTTAAGCATCAAAGAGGGACAGAGGGACTTGGGTCAAAAAGAGGGACACTTGGGAGGTATGATATCCTAGTGATATCACAGAACATTGTGTGATGGAAGACCCCTCTAATCCAGGAGAACAGCCGCTCTTACAGGGGTCTGGGGGGGTCTCCTAATATTCCAGGGGGAGAGCAGACATGTCTGAGGAGAACTCCCGTCCTGACTTTCTATGGCCGGTGCTGCCCCCTGCTGGCTGGACCTGCTATATATCACCTATAGAACCGCTCCAATCTAATAAACCCAGAACCAAGTCACACATCCCCCAACCAATAACTGACCTGCAGATCTGGTAGATGCTAGAGTGGAGTAGTTAGAAGGAGGTCTGTGATGTCAATGGTCCCATGACCAAATGTGGGAAGTGCTGACAAACCTGGAGAGGCTGTGTAGATCTCACCTTCTGGGGCTGCAGGACCTGTGATGATGTCACACTGGTCACATGAAAGGAAGTGCTGAACAGTGGAAAACAAACAAGCACTGCTTTACTGTGACTGATCACATGATCATGACATCATCAAAGGTCCTAAAGTAACTAGGATATATAACATATACAGATAAGTTAGTGTAGCGTACAGCAGAGAGTAGATGGAAATAGGTAAAACTGCTCCCCTTGGTTCTCCCTCTCTCTCACACAGACTGCTCCTCGTGGTTTTCCCTCTCTCACACAGACCGCTCCCCATGGTTCCCCCTCTCTCACACAGACCGCTCCCCATGGTTCCCCCTCTCTCACACAGACCGCTCCCCATGTTTCCCCGTCTCTCACACAGACCGCTCCCCATGGTTCCCCCTCTCTCACACAGACCGCTCCCCATGGTTCCCCCTCTCTCACACAGACCGCTCCCCATGGTTCCCCCTCTCTCACACAGACCGCTCCCCATGGTTCCCCCTCTCTCACACAGACCGCTCCCCATGGTTCCCCCTCTCTCACACAGACCGCTCCCCCATGGTTCCCCCTCTCTCACACAGACCGCTCCCCATGTTTCTCCGTCTCTCACACAGACCGCTCCCCATGGTTCCCCCTCTCTCACACAGACCGCTCCCCATGTTTCCCCGTCTCTCACACAGACCACTCCCCATGTTTCCCCCTCTCTCACACAGACCGCTCCCCATGGTTCCCCCTCTCTCACACAGACCGCTCCCCATGGTTCCCCCTCTCTCACACAGACCGCTCCCCATGGTTCTCCCTCTCTCACACAGACCGCTCCCCATGGTTCCCCCTCTCTATACAGACCGCTCCCCATGGTTCCCCCTCTCTCACACAGACCGCTCCCCATGGTTCCCCCTCTCTCACACAGACCGCTCCCCATGTTTCCCCGTCTCTCACACAGACCGCTCCCCATGTTTCCCCCTCTCTCACACAGACCGCTCCCCATGGTTCCCCCTCTCTCACACAGACCGCTCCCCATGGTTCCCCCTCTCTCACACAGACCGCTCCCCATGGTTCTCCCTCTCTCACACAGACCGCTCCCCATGGTTCTCCCTCTCTCACACAGACCGCTCCCCATGGTTCCCCCTCTCTATACAGACCGCTCCCCATGGTTCCCCCTCTCTCACACAGACCGCTCCCCATGGTTCCCCCTCTCTCACACAGACCGCTCCCCATGGTTCTCCCTCTCTCACACAGACCGCTCCCCATGGTTCCCCCTCTCTCTACAGACCGCTCCCCATGGTTCCCCCTCTCTCACACAGACCGCTCCCCATGGTTCCCCTCTCTCACACAGACCACTCCCCATGGTTCTCCCTCTCTCACACAGACCGCTCCCCATGGTTCCCCCTCTCTCTACAGACCGCTCCCCATGGTTCCCCCTCTCTCACACAGACCGCTCCCCATGGTTCCCCCTCTCACACAGACCGCTCCCCATGGTTCCCCCTCTCTCACACAGACCGCTCCCCATGGTTCCCCCTCTCTCACACAGACCGCTTCCCATGGTTCCCCCTCTCTCACACAGACAGCTCCCCATGGTTCCCCCTCTCTCACACAGACAGCTCCCCATGGTTCCCCCTCTCTCACACAGACCGCTCCCCATGGTTCCCCCCTCTCTCTACAGACCGCTTCCTATGGTTCCCCCTCTCTCACACAGACCGCTCCCCATGGTTCCCCCTCTCTCTACAGACCGCTCCCCATGGTTCCGCCTCTCTCACACAGACCGCTCCCCATGGTTCCCCCTCTCTCTACAGACCACTCCCCATGGTTCCCCCTCTCTCACACAGACCGCTCCCCATGGTTCCCCCTCTCTCTACAGACCACTCCCCATGGTTCCCCCTCTCTCTACAGACCGCTCCCCATGGTTCCCCCTCTCTACAGACCACTCCCCATGGTTCCCCCTCTCTCACACAGACCGCTCCCCATGGTTCCCCCTCTCTCTACAGACCACTCCCCATGGTTCCCCCTCTCTCACACAGACCGCTCCCCATGGTTCCCCCTCTCTCACACAGACCGCTCCCCATGGTTCTCCCTCTCGCACACAGACCGCTCCCCATGGTTCCCCCTCTCTAACACAGACCGCTCCCCAAGGTTCCCCCTCTCTCACACAGACCGCTCCCCATGGTTCCCCCTCTCCCACACAGACCGCTTCCCATGGTTCCCCCTCTCTCACACAGACAGCTCCCCATGGTTCCCCCTCTCTCACACAGACAGCTCCCCATGGTTCCCCCTCTCTCACACAGACAGCTCCCCATGGTTCCCCCTCTCTCACACAGACAGCTCCCCATGGTTCCCCCTCTCTCACACAGACCGCTCCCCATGGTTCCCCCTCTCTCTACAGACCGCTCCCCATGGTTCAGCCTCTCTCACACAGACCGCTCCCCATGGTTCCCCCTCTCTCACACAGACCGCTCCCCATGGTTCCCCCTCTCTCACACAGACCGCTCCCCATGGTTCCCCCTCTCTCACACAGACCGCTCCCCATGGTTCCCCCTCTCTCTACAGACCGCTCCCCATGGTTCCCCCTCTCTCACACAGACCGCTCCCCATGGTTCCCCCTCTCTCTACAGACCGCTACCCATGGTTCCGCCTCTCTCACACAGACCGCTCCCCATGGTTCCCCCTCTCTCTACAGACCACTCCCCATGGTTCCCCTCTCTCACACAGACCGCTCCCCATGGTTCCCCCTCTCTCACACAGACCGCTCCCCATGGTTCCCCCTCTCTCACACAGACCGCTCCCCATGGTTCCCCCTCTCTCACACAGACCGCTCCCCATGGTTCCCCCTCTCTCTACAGACCGCTCCCCATGGTTCCGCCTCTCTCACACAGACCGCTCCCCATGGTTCCCCCTCTCTCTACAGACCGCTCCCCATGGTTCCCCCTCTCTCACACAGACCGCTCCCCATGGTTCCCCCTCTCTCACACAGACCGCTCCCCATGGTTCCCCCTCTCTCTACAGACCACTCCCATGGTTCCCCTCTCTCACACAGACCGCTCCCCATGGTTCCCCCTCTCTCACACAGACCGCTCCCCATGGTTCTCCCTCTCTCACACAGACCGCTCCCCATGGTTCCCCCTCTCTCACACAGACCGCTCCCCATGGTTCCCCCTCTCTCTACAGACCGCTCCCCATGGTTCCCCCTCAGTCACACAGACCGCTCCCCATGGTTCCCCCTCTCTCACACAGACCGCTCCCCATGGTTCCCCCTCTCTCACACAGACCGCTCCCCATGGTTCATCCACTCTCTCACACAGACCGCTCCCCATGGTTCCCCCTCTCTCACACAGACCGCTTCCCATGGTTCCCCCTCTCTCACACAAACCGCTCCCCATGGTTCCCCCTCTCTCACACAGACCGCTTCCCATGGTTCCCTCTCTCTCACACAGACCGCTCCCCATGGTTCCCCCTCTCTCACACAGACCGCTCCCCATGGTTCCCCCTCTCTACAGACCACTCCCCATGGTTCCCCCTCTCTCTACAGACCGCTCCCCATGGTTCCCCCTCTCTCTACAGACCACTCCCCATGGTTCCCCCTCTCTCACACAGACCGCTCCCCATGGTTCCCCCTCTCTCTACAAACCACTCCCCATGGTTCCCCCTCTCTCACACAGACCGCTCCCCATGGTTCCCCCTCTCTCTACAGACCACTCCCCATGGTAAAGAAAGGTCTAGAATATGTAAAAGACAAATAAAAACAGCCAAACTAGAGACCGAGAGATTAATCGCCAAAGAGAGTAAAACTAACCCTAAAATGTTTTTTAATTATATAAATGGTAAAAAGTATAAACCTGAAGGTGTCGGCCTCTTACAGAGTAATGAGGGGGGAGTTGGAGAGAGCGATGAGGAGAAAGCAAAGCTACTAAATATCTTTTTCTCCACTGTATTCACTGAGGAAAATAAACTGTCAGATAAAATGCAGAATATAAAAGTAAATTCCCCATTAAAAGTGCCCTGTCTGACCCAGGAAGAAGTAGAGCTGCTTCTTAAAAAGATTAAAATAGACAAATCGCCAGGACCGGATGGCATACACCCCCGTATCCTAAGAGAATTAAGTAATGTCATCGCCAGACCCTTATTTCTGATATTTAAGGACTCTATACTGACAGGGAGTGTTCCACAGGATTGGCGCATAGCAAATGTGGTGCCAATATTCAAAAAGGGTCCAAATACAGAGCGTGGGAACTATAGGCCTGTAAGTTTAACATCTGTCGTGGGTAAACTGTTTGAGGGTTTTCTAAGGCCCCTTTCACACGAGCGGGAGACTCGCATGTCTCCCGCAACGGATCTACAGGGCTGGACTCCGCACTGACAGGGATCGCATAGCATTATATGCGATCCCTGTCCGTGCCGAGTCCAGCCCTGTAGATGCATTGCGGGAGACATGCGAGTCTCCCGCTCGTGTGAAAGGGGCCTAAGAGATGCTATCTTGGAGTACCTCAATGAAAATAAGCAAATTACTCCATATCAGCATGGCTTCATGAGGGATCGGTCACGTCAAACCAATTTAATCAGTTTCTATGAGGAGGTAAGTTCTAGACTGGACCGCGGCGAATCAATGGATGTCGTATATCTGGACTTCTCCAAAGCATTTGACACTGTACCACATAAAAGGTTAGTATATAAAATGAGAATGCTTGGCCTGGGAGAAAATGTTTGTATGTGGGTAAGTAACTGGCTCAGTGATAGAAAACAGAGGGTGGTTATTAATGGTACATACTCAGATTGGGTCACTGTCACTAGTGGGGTACCACAGGGGTCAGTATTGGGCCCTATTCTCTTCAATATATTTATTAATGATTTTGTAGAAAGCTTGCACAGTAAAATATCAATTTTTGCAGATGACACTAAACTGTGTAAAGTAATTAACACAGAAGAGGACAGTATACTGTATATATACTACAGGACAGTATACTGTATATATACTACAGAGGACAGTATACTGTATATATATATACTATAGAGGACAGTGTACTGTATATATATACTACAGAGGACAGTACACTGCTACAGATGGATCTGGATAGACTGGAGGCTTGGGCAGAGAAGTGGCAGATGAGGTTTAACACTGACAAATGTAAAGTTATGCACATGGGAAGGAATAATGCAAGTCACCAGTACATACTAAATGGTAAAATATTGGGTAACTCTGACATGGAAAAGGACCTAGGAATTTTAGTGAACAGCAAATTAAGCTGCAGACACCAGTGTCAGACAGCTGCTGCCAAGGTCAATTAGAGAATGGGTTGCATCAAAAGAGGCATAGATGCCCGTGATGAGAACATAGTCCTGCCACTTTACACATCACTAGTCAGACCACACATTGAGTACTGTGTACAGTTCTGGGCTCCTGTGAACAAGACAGACTTAGCAGAGCTGGAGAGGTTAAGAGGAGGGCAACTAAAGTAATAATTGGAATAAGTGGACTACAGTACCCAGAAAGATTATCAAAATTTGGGTTATTCACTTTAGAAAAAAGACGACTGAGGGGAGATCTAATAACTATGTATAAATATATCAGAGGTCAGTACAGAGATCTCTCCCATCATCTATTTATCCCCAGGACTGTGACTGTGACGAGGGGACATCCTCTGCGTCTGGAGGAAAGAAGGTTTGTACACAAATATAGAAGAGGATTCTTTACGGTAAGAGCAGTGAGACTATGGAACTCTCTCCCTGAGGAGGTGGTCATGGTAAGTTCACTAAAAGAGTTCAAGAGAGGCCTGGATGTATTTTTGGAGGGTAATAATATTACAGGTTATAGTTACTAGAGAGGGGTCGTTGATCCAGGGAGTTATTCTGATGTCTGATTGGAGTCGGGAAGGAATTTTTTTCCCTAAAGTGAGGAAAATTGGCTTCTACCTCACAGGGGTTTTTTGCCTTCCTCTGGATCAACTTATAGGAAAACAGGCCGAACTGGATGAACAGATATCTTTTTTTGGCCTTATAAACTATGTTACTATGATTATGATGGCACACACCGCTACCTGAACCAGCATAAAAAGAAGGTAATCCAGCAGGTGATCCGAGGCTTGTGCCATCGTTTCGACACCGTGCGGACCCCAGGCCAGATCCAGCGGAAATGGTCCTATCTGAAGTTCAAGTGCCCAGATCAGCTTAATGATATCCACGCAGAGATACGGCAGGGTGAGTACTGCGAATACTACTAGTAGATGCTCCGGCTACAGGTCCTTTGGCACTTCTTCCCTGTGCCACCTTCTCCTTTTTTTTAGAGCTCGAGGTTTGGCTGGAACTGGACCCCTTTTTGCTTATCCGCTCCAGAAATTTTTCAATTCACTCTGTGGCCCTGCAGCTGGTCTTTGTCCCTGTATCTCCCTGTCTCTCCCTATCTCTCTCCCTGTCACTCTCTCCCTGCCTGATTAATTACTAGCCCTGCACTTGCCCTGCAGTATCCCTGATATGTGTAATATGGATTCCCAGAGCTATTACACCCCAAATTTCACAAAACAGGTCTCAAAGTCCCAGAACTTCACACACAGTGCTTCTGCTCGTCTCAGCAGTCGCAGCAGAAGTTATCCATCACTGGCTTACCGAGCCTGAGCCAATCAGAGCAAGCCCTGCCCACTAGGTCAGGTGACCGATTTCTTCCCGGGCTTTTGCGCACGAATAACGATACGTAACGAAGTAACTTATGCATAGCAATAGCGTATAATTTATAGAACAACTACTTAGCGAATGCCTACAAAGCCAAAGCGAATCACCTAATATTCGGATTCGATAAGAATCGATGAATCGCTTCGCTCATACTAAAGGGAAATTGATCATGACATAAAACAATATATTGTATTAATAACCAATAAGATAACAGCTTTGCTTCTGTACATCCATTATGATGTTTGAATGAATATGAAACGATTCCAGCACTCCAAGTAATTATAATGCAATTTGTGGTTTATTTTTAAGCTGCAATACATGTGACGTTTCGGCCCTTGGGAACCTTCATCAAACTAATGCCACTGAGAAAAAAGAATAAGAATTAATATAAGAATGTGGGGTTACACAGAGATGTATGGTCATGAGTGAATAAAGTCAAATGGAATACAACTTTGCTGTACTCTATCAGCTTTGATCATAGCAAACAGGGAGTTAAACAGTGATTACTGCTTTCGGTTCAAGAAGAATGATGGCTGTGTAATATAGTACATAACGGCATAACGGTTTAGTTTAGGGCAGGTCTTTTGAGTACTCTTTTCTGTACAATACTATTTAACTCTCAAGGCATTAAGTTATATAACAGGAGTTATTAGGAGGCAGATCCTACAACGAAGCTGGACATCTGTCTTATCTCACACAAAATATTACAATGACGTCTCCTCCGAGTGAGATCTCTCATGTTTAGCAAGACTTGATTTCTGGCTAAAAGATTTCCCACATTTAGGACATGAAAATGGTTTATCCCCTGTGTGAGTTCTCTGATGTCTAACAAGACATGATTTCAGACTAAAACATTTCCCACATTCTGAACATGAAAATGGCTTCTCCCCTAAATGGACTCTTAGATGGCCCACAAGATGTGTTTTCTGACTAAAACACTTCCCGCATTCTGAGCATTTAAATGGCTTTTCCTCTAAGTGGCTTCTTAGATGGCTCACAAGATTTGATTTCTGACTAAAACATTTTCCACATTCTGAACATGAATACGGCTTCTCTCCTGTGTGAGTTCTTAGATGTTCTGTAAGCAATGATTTTACACCAAAATACTTCCCACATTCAAGACATGAAAATGGCTTCTCCCCTGTGTGAGTTCTCTGATGCCGAATAAAACTTGATTGACGGGTAAAACATTTCCCACATTCTGAACATGAAACTGGCTTCTCCCCAAAGTGGATTCTCAGATGGCTCGCAAGATGTGATTTTTGACCAAAACATTTCCCACATTCAGAACACATGAATGGCTTCTCTCCTGTGTGAGTTCTCTGATGTCTACGAAGTTCTGATTTCTGACTAAAGCATTTTCCACATTCTGAACATGGAAATGGCTTCTCTCTTTTGTGAGCTCTTTGATGATAAAGAAGAGATGATTTACGGCTAAAACATGTCCCACATTCAGAACACGAAAATGGCTTCTCGCCCGTGTGAATTCTCTGATGTACAACTAGAAAGAAGTTAGTGGTAAAACGTTTCCCACATTCTGAACATGAATACGGCTTCTCTCCTGTGTGAGTTCTCAGATGTCTAACTAGAATTAATTTCCTGTTAAAAGATTTTCCACATTCTGAGCATGAAAATGACCTTTTATCTCTGTGATTTCTCTCTTGCAAAGAAAGAATAGATTCATTTTCCAGTTTTTCACATGGAACTACTTTCCCACATTTCTGTTTAGTTCTTCTTTTGGCAACCAGTGATTGCTTAGATGAAGCTTTCTTGTGACCAGCGGTATCGGTGGATAGATCTCCGCTGTGAAGGACTGAGGATGCATTAGAGGTTATTGAATAATCTTGTGTGGTATTGTTATCTTCTGCTTCATGATAGGAAGATACACTGACATATCCATGGGAGTCACTCATCCTATCTTCACCTGGAAAATTAAACAAAATTATCTTATTTTTTAATTAATCAATATATTGGCTCACTGGGCTTTTGATATTGATGCCCTATTCTCAGGATAGGTCTTCAATATCAGATCAGTGGGGGCTGACTTCACTTAGAACAATTGATCAGTTGTATTAAGAGGCAATGATGCTTAGTAAAAACTTTTCCTAGGCCACCTGATGTCATATTCAACTATCAGATATCCTAGGCACAACTCAATCCTGTTTAAGTGAATGGGACTGAGCTGCAATACCAAGTACAACTGCTATCCAAATATCTGCACTGTGCTTAGTAAGCTGTGAGGAGGCCACGTCACTAACCAGAGCTCCCATTAGCTCTGTGGCTTCCTCAAACAGCTGATTGACAGGGGTGTCCAACATATCCCAATCTCGTGTTGATGACTAGGGATGAGCGAATCGACTTCGGATGAAACACCCGAAGTCGACTCACATAAACCTTTGTTTCAATACTTATACGGAGTGAGCGCTCCACACAGTATTAGAATGTATTGGCTCTAATGAGCCGAAGTTTTAACTTCGTGAAGGCTCACGAGACTTCACATAATAACTTCAGAAATTGATTTTTACTGTAAAAATCATTTCCCAAACTCGGGTTCAGTTACAAGTGGTACCATGGAACCGAACCTGTTGTGTAACAGTTTATTGAATTGCATGATACTGCATTCCCTGACCGCTGATTGTCCCTAACTATGGTTTTGCCTGTGAATGGTCTCTTAATCTCTGTGGGTCAGCAGCCACTAAACATAGACGACTCCAAGTGGCTGCAGCCTGGTGGTTCCCCCGCAGCAGATTCCAGCCTGTAGAGGGGATAAAGGATGAAGACCACCACAAGGCCACTTAGATGACTCCTTAAGGTGAAGCCTCAAACCTAATCTGTTCAGTGGCAGAGCGAATCCATATCCGCCTCCATAACACTTATTCTCAAAACTGAGGTCTCCTCTTACCCGGAGATGTGAGGGACTGGTGATTCTCCATCATGACGTCCTTGTACAGATCCTTGTGTTCTTCTAAATACTCCCACTCCTCCATAGAGAAATAGACAGCGACATCCTGACACCTTATAGGAACCTGACAACACAAGGACACAGTCATTACCAGACCCCTCCCTTGGCGTTATTGTATAATGTCCCAGCATTCCCAGCAGCGCTCACCTCTCCGCTCAGCAGCTCAGTGATCCTGGTGGTAAGTTCTAGGATCTTCTGCTCATGTATCAGGGAATGAGGTGGAGGCTCTGTGATGGGGCTCTGGGTCCTGCTCCATCCTCCTGACACACGGGGTGTCACACACTCACCAGACGACTTCTTCACTACTGTGTAATCCTGTGTATGGGGAGACGCCGATCACTACAGAGATTCTAAGAATCCTTCACCTTTCCAGTCATTTCCCTGGTTTATTACTAGAGATAAGAGTGATGTCATGTGAGACTCTCACCTCTCCAGTTATCAAGGAGATGATCTCCAGAGTGAGGTCTAATATCCTTGCAGTTATGTGGTTTCTATCTTTGTCCTTTGGTAGGTCATTGATGGAAAGTTCCATTATCTTTCAAAAGTCCTGAAACCTGTGGGAAACATGGAGAACACAGCAAAATCACATGAAGTACAGTGTCTCACAAATAAGGAATTATAAAGGACCAATGATTGAGTACAATATGATAATATATCAGTGAGCCCGTCCCCTTGTTATATAGTGAATACAAACACAGGATACATACTGCAGTGCACCACATGCAGATGTCAGTTCGGATTACAAATGTAAGGTGTCCATATGTTGTAGATAGGCTTTGATTTGCTCCGAAATGTCTGCACAAAAAAGCGCAAAAAAGAACAAACAAAAAAAGTGACACAAACAGCACAAGTGATGTTCAGAATAACCCACCCAAACATATGGTGGATGAAACAGATCCTCTGATGGAACAGAAATACAGAAAACACAATGCTAATGTGAACAAGCCCTAAGGTAATATGATTGTTTTAAAGTCTGAGATGTCGGGACTTAGATAATGTATTATAATTATTGCTGAGCAAATCGAAGCATTCGAAGTGGAATTCGATCAGAAGTTTAGTAAAAAAAATTGACTCACCACGAATATGAATTTCCTCACACTTCGTGGTAACTAATCCGTTTTTTTTTTTTCTAAAATGACTGAAAGTAAGTGAAAGTGAAAGTAAGAAGCCTGGAATATGATATGTTCAACAATGCCGTGTAGCCAGCCAATACGCAGTAGCCATCCTTTGTGATGTTACAGCCCTATAAAGGCCTCATCCGTTGCAGTCTCCACCATTTCACTGTGAGCTGAGCTAAGGGAGAGACGAGGTAAGTGCTTATGCACCAGGGACAGTGCTGCAAAAAGCTATTAATAGAATATTAGATTAGGGACAGTGCAAGGAGATTGTAGAGAGAGTTTTTAGAAACTGTAGGGAGAGCATAGGGAGACAACAGGGACAGCTGGTTGAGTGTAATCGCCATGTGCATCTTGTTCGGCTGCTGCCACATTCTTAGTAAATCTGTTACATTACTGATACAGTTACTGTAAACTATGGCCAACAGACAGTTGCCTGGACACTCCAAAGGAACGGGCAGTGGCAAAAATGTTGCTATAGCTGGCACAAGTAGTATTTGCTGGTACTACAGTCCCTCCCTTTCCATGTAGTAGACTCCGCACATTTCAGAGAACTGATGGCTTGTGCCAACTAAAGGAGGAAAGCCTAAGCCAACATTACTTAAAAAAAAATGCTGTATGAGTCCTGCACAGGTATGTTGAGCAAAAGGTGGGCCAGTCCTTGGGTCTCTCATTGTCTGGTACAGTTCACGCCAGTGCTAACGTATGGAGTTATAACTATGGTCGAGGACAATATATGTCGTTCACAGCCTACTGGGTAAATGTGGTTCCAGACCAGGCACAATCAACATAAGCCAGAAGACACAAATGGGGGACCCCTGATCAACACTCCTAAATCCAATAATTATATAATGTTCCCAAAACAAAAGGGAAGAGTGTCCTATATCCTCAATAAAATGTAACTTTTAATAGGTATACAATAAAAATCAATGTCAACACTATTGGTGCATATAAAACCATACAATTGGAAAATAAACAGATTAATAGAGACTGAATCCAATATCATCCACTTGGGAAATGAGTTGGAACAATCTTACCCCATCCACTGGGAATTACCACTAGGTCAGTAAATCGGGGACATCCAACGGGATCCATGAGGAATCATCAACTGTGCATCGGTGTTTGTTCACACAGAAGTAGAGATGAGCGAATCATCTAAAATTCGCTTCAGCGAATAATTGACAAATTTCTGACAAGATTCATTCTTAATACGAATTTATGCGGTCGAATTTGCGTTAAAAAATAATCGTTGTTTTGCGAACATTCCTGCACAAATTCCGAACATACAGTCAGTGTTGTTAAAAGTACGCAATCCGTAGGCATTAGCGTACAAAGTGCGTACGAATCCTTAGCGTACTATTGACTCGTGATCATTCGCACTAGGCTAGGCCGCGGCGTACAGTCCTCAGAGGCAGTCCATATGAGATAGAAAAGTAAGGTGCTCACTGCTAGCCATCTGGCTAAGTGCATAATTTACTAACAACACCGTACAATAAGTGCATAGTAGGACACACTGCAGTACCTGAAAAAGAATACACCCAATGGGCTAAAGTGCTTGAACGTTGCTGAACCAGTAAAAACAGTGTAGATAAAATACAGCAAAGACATAATTATGCAAACATTTTAGTGCAATCATTTTCACATTTGCATAGGCTCAGATATATGTTTGAGTCTCTCCTCGTGGCTGGATGATAAAAAACTGGAACACAGTCCAAAATTCAATTGTAATCCACGTGAGGTAATTTTGTAATCCAAACAGGTAACATGTAATCCACATGGATAATATAAAATAGCAGCAAATAGAGAACCCTTTTTGCAAAGGGGGTTCCCAAATAACCTGAGAAGGGGGGAAAAAGGAAAATAGGCACAACTGGGAATTTTCTGTAGAATGGGGGGGGGGGGGGGGAGTCCTGACAAGCCATGTCCATCTGGGTGAGAGTCAAACAGGGGTCAATAAAAACAAGATAAACTAAAAACATGCCAACTAGCTCTCACCCATCAGGTGCAGTCCATGTTGTGGCTCCCATAGGTCCTCCAGAGGGGTCCTTTAAATCACTCAGCCAGTAAAAGGGTTCCTCAAATGAGGGACCTGAAATCCTCGTCGCTTGAACTACTACTGAATGACATCAGAGGACGATTCTGCCTCTTGTAGTCCACGCTGGATGCCGTGGTTGAGCTCCACTGCCCTCTTCTGCCAGAAGTCGGACTTCACCGGGTCTGGGTGGCGGTCAAACTGGTGAGCCCTGCAGCCACGTGCGCCTTCACTTTTCTGGATCCTGCTGCCGGGACAGCAGGGGTAAGGACTTCTGGCTGCAGTGGTTCAGGCAAGGTTGCACCCAGAGAAGAAGCCCCAGCTCCCCTGGCTGCTGCTGACTTCATCTTTCAGGGTAGTTGGTACTGGTGGATCACCATGGACTGGAACGTAAACGATTAAGTCGTCAGCTGACCCAGCTGAAAGGACTGTGGTGGTGGTGGTGGCAATCCAGGGATCAGAGGCTCCGGCTGTGGCTTTTCCCTGAAATAGAGGATGCCATCTGGTGACTCCTGTAGCCAGAGCACGCATCCTGGGCCTGGTGGTTCATCCACCCCCACACTTCTGGTGCTGATGCAGGTACCAGGGGCTTAGATAATAGGGTAACCCCGGTAATGGGGCCTTTCAGGGATGCCATGGGGGTGTATTCCACCTGATCCCCCACGTACAGGCTGTGATGGGGTTGGGGCAGGTACGGCCGTTTCACTGACCTGCGGCCCACAAAGTATTCCTTGCCATCCTCGTCATCCTCTAGGAAGCCAGAGCCTCGCTCCACAGAAAACCACAAGACAGTTCCCTTTTGACAATCCAGTGTAGGGTCTCCCAGCCTAGAATGGTCCTCCAAGTCCTCCACTGCATTCTTGTAGTGCCATAGGGTCTGGGCATGGGCCGTCACTATACCAGGCTCCCTATACCATACATTCAGGTTAAGTGGTATCATTGATACAGAAGATAACCATATGTTCAGAGTTGCATTATAGTTTAAAAAATAATAATAATGAATGAATAAATCAAAAAATCATCAAAAAAATTTGGTGCATTACTGTTTCTGCTATTCATACAAAAGATATAGTCACAGGGGTATTATGGATGTATTGGAGGAAGGATGCAATAAAAGAACAAAACAGCTGAAATTCAGACGTTCGTTGAGTCCCAACGGGGCCGAGGTCGTAAGATAGAAAATCCACCTCGCTTCCCGTTGGAGAAGCATCCCATCCCAGTCACCTCCCCTGATTGGTGGTTTAACCAAATCAATTCCCATAAATCTCAACTTCGCATGTCCTTTATGATTATGATGTACATATTTGGAGATTGGAGTGTCCTTTTTGTGTAAAATGTCATTCAAGTGCTCCCCCACTCTTCTGCGGAACTCTTGTATGGTCTTGCCAATGTACTCCAGACCACATTCACAGACTAGGCGATATATCAGCCCCTGTGATTTGTAATTGATGTAATACCGTATGGTGTATTCTTTACCAGTCACACAGCTCGTAAAAGTCTTGGTGGTTTGCATATGTTTACAGGTAATGCAGCCACTACATCTATAACAACCTAGAGTTCGATCTGGGAGCCAAGATGTATGCCTTACTGGTGGAGTAAAGTGACTATGTACCAATTTATCTCTAAGGCTTTGGCCCCGTCGAAAAGTCATTTGGGGAGAGTCACTTAGCACATCATTGAGGTCAGGATCGAGTTTGAGGATATCCCAATGGTTGTTGAGAATTTGGCGCAAAATTTGGAAATAACTGTTTTTTAATGCAATTCGCCACAAAATTCAGATCTTTTTGGGAAATTCAGCAAACCTACCGTATCAAAGTTTTGAGAAATTCTCTCATCTCTAGCTGCTATATATCACCTATATAACCACTGCATTCTAATAAACCCAGAACCAAGTCACACATCCCCCGACCAGTAACTGACCTGCAGATCTCACCTCCTGGGGCTGCAGGACCTGTGATGATGTCACACTGATCACATGACAGGAAGTGCTGAACAGTGAAAATACAAACACTGCTTTACTCCTCCCCCCTCATGTGACTGATCACATGACCATGACATCACCAAAGGTCCTAAAGTAATTAGGATATATAACATCTATAGATAAGTTAACCCTTTCACCCCGGAGGTTTTTTCGGTTATGCATTTTCGTTTTGCGCTCCCTGCCTTCAAACAGCCATAACTGTTTTATTTTTCTGTTCACATAGCTGTATGAGGGCTTGTTTTTTGAGGGACAAGTTTTACTTTCCAACGCCACCATTTAATATTGCATATTGTGTAGTGGGAAGCGGGAAAAAAATTCCAAATCGGGTGAAATTGCACAAAAAAACGCTATTCCGCTACAGTTCTACGGGTTTCTTATTTATAGCGTTCTATGTTCATTAAAACTGACCAGTTACTTTCATTCTACTGGTCAGTACGAATCCGGCGATACCTAATATGTATATATTAGTAGTTAGTAGTATAATTATAAAGTTGTCCTTTTTTTTTTTCTTGTCATATCTTTACCCCTATAACTTTTTGGTATTTATGTGTACGGAGCTGTATGGGGGCTAATTTTTTGCGGGGCGATCTGAAGTTTTTATTGATACCATTCTAGGGTGTGTATGAAAAAAAAGCGTCAAAAAACGGCGAATTGCCATTTGGACGCTTTTTTCCGCCACACAATTCACCGTATTGGAATTTTTTTTATATATTTTAAAAGTACAGGCATTTTTGGTCACGGTGATACCCATGATGTCTATATTTATTGTAATTTAGGTATTTATTTTTTCATTATGCGGAAAGGGGGGTGATTTGAACTTTTATATATTTTTTATTTTTTATATATTTTTTTACATTTTTTTTTTAAATTTTTGTGATTATTTTAAAGCTCAAATATAAGCTGATATATTGTGTTTTTTTTTCTTTATGAGCAGGGATTTACTAGATGGAGTTAAATCCCAAAATTGCTCATTTCTTATCCTGGCCTGCCCTCTAGTGGCCAGAATAAGAATTGCAGTTTGAAAACTGTAATCCTCACCAGCGAGGATTACAGTTTTCATATGGTGTACAGACACCCCAATTGGCCACTCGGGGCGTCTGTACACCACCCGGAAGCGTAGGCTTCCGGGTTCAGACGCATCCTGATGCCGTGATCACGTGTGATCACGGCATCAGAAGGCCCAGGAAGATGCCGCCGATGGTGGTAAGTAGCGGCAAGTCTCTGCTGTTAGAAACAGCAGAGACTTGCCGGCCATGACGCTGTTCTTAGTCAAACAGATAGCATACTCTCTTAGGGCTGTATTACACTGATAGATGGCCATTCAAATTGTCGGGAAAGTTTCCCGACAAACATACATCATTGTGGGAGACAGCTACAATTACAATCTCCTCCTTGGCCAGTGTAATACAGGCCTTAGTAGAATTTTATATCTTTGCGTGGGGTGGTATGCATCATCACCCTTCAATAATTGCACTGCAAACACTCTGTTACAACAGTGGGTGTGGAACCATTGTGCCAATCAGTGAATTTGACTTAAGGCTGAACGTAAGGATGTTATTCTGGCTGTTCCTTGGTTTTCACTCTTTAACCCCTATACAGGAATCTGCACTTCTCTGCAGGGAACACACCAGGCCGCTACTTCCTGCAGTAGTCTTCCTTGCTGACCCTTGGGGGGGGTCAAGAGACTCCAGTCGGTAGCACCAAAGGGACAAGGAAAGTTTCATAGTCTTACTGCTCTTACAGTAAAGAGTCCATAGTCTCACTGCTCTTACAGTAAAGAGTCCATAGTCTCACTGCTCTTACCGTAAAGAGTCCATAGTCTCACTGCTCTTACAGTAAAGAGTCCATAGTCTCACTGCTCTTACAGTAAAGAGTCCTCTTCTATGTTTGTGTACAAATCTTCTTTCCTCCAGATGCAGAGGATGTCCCCTCGTCACAATCACAGTCCTGGGGATAAATAGATGATGGGAGAGATCTCTGTACTGACCTCTGATATATTTATACATAGGTATTACATCTCCCCTCAGTAGTCTTTTTTCTAAAGTGAATAACCCTAATTTTGATAATCTTTCTGGGTACTGTAGTCCACCCATCCAGTTAGGACTTTAGTTGCCCTCCTCTTAACCCGCCTGACTGCAAATTCAAAGCACCAGCATGAACAGATGTGGATACAGCACAAGAAGTCTTGTGGAAGACATATGTATTACGGTATTACGATTCCTGCACCCTGCTACTATCACTAATGATTAACAAAAATGTCATCTTTGAATTTATTCCAGGTCCTCCTACATTGTGCATTCCTAATGTTGTTATGAAACTGTTATGTTCATGTACTGTACCATTCCATTCTACCTCTTTTGGGCAGAAGTGGGCTAGTCCTATTTCCTACCAAAGGTAGGGGTTATAGTTCTAGTTTTTTTCCAGTCTAAGCTAGGGCAGCGTGAGACGCAGACTTGCCTACGATGCAGCAGCGAGGTGAAAGTTCCATTTCCTGCAGCAGAAGTCTCAAAAGGTAAGTAGAGCACCCCAACTCCTTACAGATCTACAGACAGAGGGTCAGCATCCAAAAGCACCCCACTCCAGAGATATACGAACAGTCCTGAAGACCAGCTGCCAGAATAGAGATGAGTTTAGCATAGCAGACAGAAAAAGCAGAGGACTCAAGTTTGCCTGCCAGCTTATGCCAAAGCCTGCTGGAACCAAGAGAAAGCCTGAATGTTGTCTGGATGCAATTGATGCAAGTAAAACTGTTGAACTTTATAAGAGTCTGGACACGACTTATTCTCCACGTCCACCATTACTCATCCCCTTTATTGCTTCGGAACCTAAACAGAGCTTATAACAAACTGGGTTAATTTAGCTAATGATTTTGAAAGGCCCTGGTAACCGAGGAGTGAATTAATAAAATGTAACCTTTAGACGGATATATTTTAAAGACAACCAGACCCTGTCTCCAGGAGAAGATTTTGGAGGAGCTCTTCGTCTTGTCCATAGATTTCTTCATGGAAGCAGCTTCCCAGGACAGGGAATCCTTGGTCTCCTACCGGATCTGCTGGTTGAAAGAAGATGATGGTGCTGTCCATAAACAGTAAATAATGTTGACTTGTCAGCAGACTCATTGGGTTGTTGTGGAAGAATCCAGACCAAGGGAGCAGGGACACCAAGTCTTCTTGCTTAGAGGAGACAAAGAGATGCAGATAGTTGTACAGAACCTGGTAGATTTTCTCCAGAAGTCCAGGTTAATCTCCAACAACCTACAGAGGCCTTGAGGTGAACTCCACTCCCCTGTCTAAAACAATATGATGAGGATGACTGTGCAAACAAACGATGTATTTGATAAACAGGCCAGTTGGAAGTTCAGTGATGTAGATGAAAAGTGCCATTTTTACAAAACGGTTTCTAATCACCCAAATTAATGTGCACCTAGAGGAGGGAGGAAGATCGGTTATGATGTCCAACGATGTGGAGAAAAAAAACAAAACAGGATGTCATCCTTTATAAACATACTATAGGTGTTAAGTAAGTCACAGAAGAGATTGTTGACAAATTCCTGGAAGATGGCAGGAGCATCACACAGGCCAAAGGGCATAATGAGATATTCATAATGGTCACCACAGGTGTTAAACGCAGTCTTCCATTCATCTCCTTCCTGGTTCCAGATAAGGTTGTATGCCCCTTGGAGGTACAACTTCTTGACTATCTGGGCCTCATGCAGTCTATCAAAAAGCTTAGGAATCAAACACAAAGGGTAATTATTCATGACTGAATTTATTCAAGCCTCAATAGTCTATACATGGCTGGCGAGATCCGTCCTTATTTGGGAAGAAGAATCCGGTTCCTGCTAATGAAGAGAATTTATGGATGAATCACCTTGTCAAGATTCTCCTTTGTGTGATCAGACATGGCCGGGGTATCAGGGACAGCAGGCAGACATGGCAATGTGGTGGAGCGGCTGCAAGTACCAGGTCGATAGGAAAGCCCTAGGAATAATATGGTGGCAGGATCTCTGCCTTCTTATCAAAGACATTGATAAAACTGGTGTAGGCCCTAAAGGATTCTGTGGTGATGAGGAACGTAATCGTGGACAGGACAGTGTAAATGAAGCCAGGGCAGTCCAAGGAGAAGAGGAGTGGTGGATATGTATTGCATAATTTCTGGGAATGCCATCCCATTGACAGCTGTCACCACCAAGGATAGGTGGGGTAGGTATGTGGTTCATTGAGGCCTGATGCAGGAAGTTTCCTGTTGAACCAGAGTCCAAGAAGGTCTCACCGAGTCTCATGCCAAGACAGAAGTATGGTTAGAGGTAATTTTACAGAGAGCTTGTCTTCACCAAGGGTCCTCTCTCCTACCAACCCTAGACTCTGAAGTTTCCTGCTGTCATAGGACAGGTACAAACCTAGTGTCCTTGCTCCACAATACATGCACAGATCATTACTGTGTTTGTGCTGGCATTTCACTTCCAACATAGAAACATAGTAGATTGACGGCAGAAGAAGACCACCTGGTCCATCTAGTCTGCCCTGTTATCATTCCTTTATTATTATCTTAGGATAGATACAGGTTTACATTCAGTAAATTTATCAACCACCTCTGCTGGAAGTTTGTTCCAAGCTTCTACTACTCTTTCAGTGAAATAATATTTTCCAATGTTGTTCTTGATTTTCCCCCAACTAACCTCAGATTGTGCCCCCTTGTTCTTGTGTTCAGTTTCTTATTAATAACCCTTCCCTCCTGAACTTTATTCAGTCCTTTAACATATTTAAAGGTTTCAACCATGTCCGCCCTTTCTCTTCTTTCCTCCAGACTAGACATATTAAGATCTCTGAGTCTTTCTTGATAAGTTCTATGCTTTAGACCTTCCACCATTTTTGTAGCTCTTCTTTGGACCCAATATCCTTTTGCAGGTGAGGTCTCCAGAATTGAACACAGTATTCCAGATGTGGTCTCACTAGAGCTCTATACAGAGGGATCACAATCTCCCTCTTTCTGCTTCTTATACCTCTAGCTATGCAGCCAAGCACACGATTTGCTTTCCCTACCGCCAACATGCTGAAAGAGTCCACCTATATGAGTTCCTGGACTGGACAGCAATTTTGGAATACTTCAGGTTGTGTAATAGCTAGAGATGTAATCAATCATAAACTGACAATCTAAGCTTATAAAACAAGACCAGGATCACTAGGTTCTCCACAGGAGATAAAGCCCTTTAAAAATTAAGCTGGGAGTGAGAGCTAGACGTATGTACAGCTTTACTGGGACCCATTTCCAAGGGCTATATCCTACAATGTATGGCAGCTGGTTCTGTGATCCTGGTCTTTAATAGCTTAGATTGTCACCATTAAAACAACTAGCTGCTTCCCAGGCTGGGATCCAGCCATCAGTAACAAGGATGGGATGTATGAGATTCATTATCAAGTAGAAGCAGTCAATTTTTTTAAAGGCTATGTACACTTTTAGAGTCAATTTTTAAATGATTGCATTTAACTTATTTTTGGCTAAAAATCATATTTTAATTGGCCTTTATTAAAAATATGGAGCTGTTCAGTCAAAAAGGGTTAACTTTTTTATAACTGTGTGACTGGTATTTTCACTTTCATCTAAATACACATCACTAGATCTTTCACTGTCATCTAATTACCCTTATCTGTTAACTACTAAGAGGTCATAAACACTTATTTAAGCCACATTCTTATCAGTAAGATAAGGATTGAGCTTTAACGAGTGTTTATAATGTCAGAGAGCACGTTTGCTCCTCAGATGACGGAAAAGACCGAAAAACCACAGGCAGCTAGTAGAGTATGTCAGCTCTGTACACAAAAAAGGATTCCATATTGTTAATAAAGACCAATTGAAAAAATTATTTTAGCTCAAAATAGGTATAATGCAATAATAAAAAAAATTGTACTCCTCAGTGTCTTCCCTTAGTAAAACTATACTAATGGGAAATTGACCATGACATAAAGCAATATTTTGTATTACTAACCAATAAGATGACTGGTTTGGTTCAGTACATCCATTATAATGTATGAATAAATTTGAAAAGTTTCCAGCACACCAATGAATTGTAATGCAATTTGTGGTTTATTTTTAAGCTGCAATACATGTGACGTTTCGGCCCTTGGGGACCTTCATCAAACTAATGCCACTGAGAAAGAAGAATAAAAACTAATAAAAGAACCTGGAGAATGTGGAGTTACACAGAGATATATGGTCATGAGTGAATAAATAAATGGAATACACCTTTGCTTTTCTCTATCAGCTTTGAATATATCAGACAGGGAGTTAAACAGTGATTAGTAGTGATGATCGAGCACCCAGGTGCTCGGGTGCTCTGGCCGAGCACTCGGGGGTGCTCGAGTGCTCGGCCGAACACCCGAGCATAATTAAAGTCAATGGGACTAAACCAGCCCCCCCCCCCCCGCTTGGAAGAGGATAGGGTGTCTGGTTTACACGGCCCCCCCAAAAAAAACAAAAAAACAAAACAAAACATGACACAGACACTGGGGAGGGGGGGGGGGTTAAACTTACTTTTCCCAGCAGCTCCCGACTTGTCCCAGCAGGAAGACGGTGCGCACAGTGGTAAGTTTCACCACAGCGCCACCTGCTGGAGGGAGCTGCTGCGAAAGGTAAGGTGACGGATCCGTCATGAACTCCACTGAAAGTCAATGGAGGATGGATCCGTTTACTATTGTGTTATACCGAACGGATCCATCCCCATTGACTTGCATTGGGGGTCATGACGGATCCGTCTTCGTGCTGGGAGGGGACTCGAGTATGGCGCTCGAGAACACTCGGTGTTTGAGCGCTGGCATGCTCGGCCAAACAGCGAGTTCGGCCGAGCATGCTCGCTCATCACTAGTGATTAGTGATTTCTGTTCAAGAAGAATGATGGCTGTGTACTATAGTTGTGGTCCTGCTCATGCTGGCATAATGGTTTAGTTTAGGGCAGGTCTTTTGAGTACTCTTTTCTGTACCATACTATTTATCCCTGATCCTCAAGGCATTAAGTTATATATCAGGAGTTATTAGGAGGCAGAACCTACAATGAAGCTGCACGTCCGTCTTATTTCACACAAAATATTACAATGACTTCTCCTCCGAGTGATTTTTCTCATGTTTAGCAAGAGTTGATTTCTGCCAAAAAGATTTCCCAAAATCAAGACATGAAAATGGCTTCTCCACTGTGTGAGTTCTCTGATGTCTAACAAGACACGACTTCAGACTAAAACATTTACCACATTCTGAACATGAAAATGGCTTCTCACCTAAATGGATTCTTAGATGGCTCATAAGATGTGTTTTCTGACTAAAACACTTCCTGCATTCAGAGCATGAAAATGGCTTCTCCCCTGTGTGAGTTCTCTGATGTCTATCAAGACATGTTTTCTGACTATAACACTTCCCGCATTCTGAGCATGAAAATGGCTTCTCCCCTAAGTGGCTTCTTAGATGGCTCACAAGATGTGCTTTCTGACTAAAACATTTTTCACATTCTGAACATGAATATGGCTTCTCTCCTGTGTGAGTTCTTAGATGTTCTATAAGCATTGATTTTACAACAAAATACTTCCCACATTCAAGACATGAAAATGGCTTCTCCCCTGTGTGAGTTCTCTGATGCCGAATAAAACTTGATTGACGGGTAAAACATTTTCCACATTCTGAACATGAAAATGGCTTCTCTCCTAAGTGGATTCTTAGATGGCTCGCAAGATTAGATTTTTGACCAAAACATTTCCCACATTCAGAACACATGAATGGCTTCTCTCCTGTGTGAATTCTCTGATGTCTACGAAGTTCTGATTTATGACTAAAGCATTTTCCACATTCTGAACATGGAAATGACTTGTTATCTCTGTGATTTCTCTCTTGCAAAGAAAGATTGGATTTGGTTTTTAACAGTTTCTCACATGGAACTACTTTCCCATGTTTCGGTTCAGGTCTTGTTTTGGCAACCAGTGATCGATTAGATGAAGGTTTCTTGTGAGCAGCGGTATGGGTGGATAGATCTCCGCTGTGAAGGACTGAGGGTACATTAGGAGTTATTGAATGATCTTGTGTGGTATTGTTATCTTCTGCTTCATGATAGGAAGATACACTGAGATATCCGTGGTAGTCGTCACCTGGAAGATTAAACAAAAATGTTCTTATTTTTTGAATAAAAGTATATATTTTTTATTAATCAATCTATTGGCTCACTGGGATTTTGATATTGATGGCCTATCCTCAGGATAGGTCTTCAATATCAGATCAGTGCGGGCCGACTTCAGGTTGAACAATTGATCAGTTGTCTTTAGAAGCAATGATGCTTAGTGAAACCTTAGACTTTTCCTAGGCCACCTGATGCCATATTCAGCTGTCAGATATCCTAGGTGCAGCTCAATCTCGTTGAAGTGAATGGGTCTGAGCTGCAATACCAAGCACAACTGCTACCCAAATATCTGCACTGTGCTTGGTAAGCTGTGAGGAGGCCACGTCACTAACCAGAGTTCCCATTAGCTCCGTGGCTTTCGCAAACAGCTGATTGACAGGGTTGTCCAACATATCCCAATCTCATATTGATGATTTGGGATGAGCGAATCGACTTCAGATGAAACACCTGAAGTCGATTTGCATAAACCTTTGTTTCAATACTTATACGGAGTGAGCGCTCTGTACAGTATTAGAATGTATTGGCTGTGATGGGCCGAAGTTATTACTTCGCGAAGTCTCACGAGACTTCACATAATAACTTCAGAAATTGATTTTTACTGTAAAAAAAAAACATTTCCCGAACTCTGGTTCGGTTTCAAGTGATACCTTGGAGCCAGTACATTCTAATATTGTACTGAGTGCTCGCTCCGTACAGTATTGAAACAAAGTTTTATGCGAATTGACTTTGGATGTTTCATTCGAAGTCGATTCGCTCATCCCTAAGTCATCAATACGAGATTTGGATATGTTGTCGATTTGCTCATCCCTATTGATGACCTATCCCAATATGCTTAACCCCTTCGCGACCAGCGCCGTACATGTACGGCGCTGGGGCGATGCGGGCACATGGCGCCCGCTCGCGGGTGCGGCGGGCGTCATGGCCGGCAAGTCTCTGCTGTTTCTAACAGCAGAGACTTGCCGCTACCTACCACATCGGCGGCGTCTTCCGGATTGACTAGATGCCGTGATCACATGTGATCACGGCATCTAGTTGCGGCTAAACCCGGAAGCGTTCGCTTCCGGGTGGTGTACAGACACCCCGTGTGACCAATCGGGGTGTCTGTACACCATATGAAAACTGTAATCCTCGCTGGTGAGGATTACAGTTTTCAAACTGCAATTCTTATTCTGGCCACTAGATGGCAGGCCAGGATAAGAAATGAGCAATTGATGGTTTTCTGAGCCTATAAAACCCAGAATTGCTCATAAAGAAAAAAAAAAAAGCCACAATTTATAAGCCCATATTTGAGCTTTCTAATAGTAAAAAAAAAATTAAAAAAAAATGTTAAAAAATATATAAAAAATAAAAAAGATGTAAAAGTTCAAATCACCCCCCTTTCCGTATAAGTAAAAAATAAATACCTAAATAACAATAAATATAGACATCATGGGTATCACCGTGACCGAAAACGCCTGTACTTTTAAAATATAAAAAAAAAAATTCCAATACGGCGAATTGTGTGGCGGAAAAAAGCGTCCAAATGGCGATTTGCCGTTTTTTGTCGCTTTTTTTTTCTAAAAAAAATTAAATAAAAAGTGATCAAAAAGTCATACACACCCCAGAATGGTATCAATAAAAACTTCAGATCGTCCCGCAAAAAATGAGCCCCCATACAGCTCTGTACACATAAATACCAAAAAGTTATAGGGGTCAAGATTTGACAAGGAAAAAAAAAAAAAAAAAAAGGGCAACTTTCTAATTATGTTATCACTATGAAAACGCAGGAAAAACTATACATATTAGGTATTGCCGGATTCGTACTGACCAGTAGAATGAAAGTAACGGATCAGTTTTAATGCACATCGAACGCTGTAAATAAGAAACCCGTAGAACTGTAGCGGAATAGCGTTTTCTTTGCAATTTCACCCGGTTTGGAATTTTTTTCCCGCTTCCCACTACACTGTATGCAATATTAAATGGTGGCGTTGGAAAGTACAACTTGTCCCGCAAAAAACAAGCCCTCATACAGCTATGTGAACAGAAAAATAAAAGAGTTATGGCTGTTTGAAGGCAGGGAGCGCAAAACGAAAATGCAGAACCGAAAAAAGCTCCGGTCGTGAAAGGGTTAATAAATGTTTCACACTTTGGAGAAAATTTTCAGAACTGGCAACCAATCCAATTCCAGCTATAATTTCTCAGATGCCCTTTGGAGAATTAAAGAGATTATTTAATTGGTTGTCAACTCCAACAACAATATGGTCTATTCATGCGTTACATATTACAACTTTTCTTCTTCCTTTTTTCTTATGTGCACTGTAAGGGATCATTACTCTCAGCGGGTGTCATCATCACGCATTTCTTTAAGGCCCCACATTTACACGTCCATATTTTTGCACATCCTGGAAAACGGTCAGTTTTTTGCGGATCCGTTGTTCCGCAAAAAACTCCGTTTTTCCAGGACATCCGTTCCGTTTTTCCATAAAAAACGGAAAGGATGTATCCATATGTCATCCGTTTTTTGCGGATCCGCAAAAAACGGAAGGATGAACAACATCTTTTTTTTTCACCCCTCCTGGAACGGAATCCGCAAATACGGATGACATGCGGAGGCATGCTTTCAGCATGTCTTCCGCATTTTTTGCGGATCCATAGACTTTCATTGTGCTACGGACCGCAATTCGGGAGAAAAGTAGGACAGGAGGATGTCTTTATGCGGACAGTCGGAACGGACACACGGATGCGGATACCACACGGTGTACTGTCCACATTTTTTCAGGACCCATTGAAATTAATGGATCCGCATCCTATCCGCATAATTGTCCGAAATTGCGGAAACGGATGCAGAAAGGATGCGGACACATTATACGGACGTGTGAATGGGGCCTAAAACACGGGATATTTAAGTCCATCACCACTTTATTTTCACACTTTTTGCTCCAAAACCATCAAAATAACAGCTGCCCGGCTAGGCTCTGACTAACACAGTACGGCTAACTCACCTAAACACAAACGCTGTTCACACTCAGCTTTTAGGTGCGGCTTCTGCAGCCGTTCAGTCCATCAGCCTCCTGGCTGTTACTCCAACCGTATCCTTTGGGGGGAGATGGTCCAGAAGTTCTCCTGACTATGACCATGTGACCCTCTTCTCCTAGGGTCACTGAGCCCCCCCAAACTTTTAGGCTACACCAAGCGTTGTGGCCCCTCAGCCCTCCTGACTGAGACCACACAGAGCCACCGCAGGCCCTAAACTCTCAGGACTCCTCAGTCTTTCTCTAACACACAGTGTAGGTTAACTTATCCCTGCCTGATTAATCCAGCTGTCCTCATCTGGGGCCAGGGAAGACCTGTGACGGATTAGGGTGTGTGGACTGGAAGACTCCCACTTCCAACCTGTCTCCCAGTCCAAGAAATCCAGCCCATGCAACATTAAACAAAAACCAGCTCCAGTAACTATGCTTGCTGAAGATATACCACTTCTGGATTTCAGTTCTCACCTGGCTAAACTGACCAACCAGGCGAGATACACACCCCACACCTCACATTACTACACACATCACCACAGCACCTAAACTTAAATAATAGCATATTCTAATCTGTCTATTGCTAACCTTGGGTACTTAAGCCACCTTCTGCTGTGGATGGGTGCCTGAGCAACAGATTCTAATTGCTATTTTCCTGTAAGGGTGCGCCATTCTTCTATTTGTTTGCCCGTGTACTGACCTGTGCCTGTTAACTGGATTTTACCCTTTGCTGCCTGTAATCTGGACTGTTTATTGAACTGCATGAATACTGCCTTCCCTGACCTCCACTTGTCCCTAACTACGGTTTTGCCTGGTCCTGGTCTCTTAATCTCTGTGGGTCAGAGGCTACTAAACATAGACAACTCCAAGGGGTTGCAGCCTGGTGGTTCCCCTGCAGCAGATTCCAGCCTGTAGAGGGGTTAAAGGATGAAGACCACCACAAGGCCACTTCGATGACTCCCTAAGGTGTACCAAACCAAATCAGTTCAGTGGCAGAGCAAATCCATATCCGCTTCGATAATAATAACTCAAAACTGAGGTCTCCTCTTACCCGGAGCTGTGAGGGGCTGGTGATTCTCCATCATGACGTCCTTGTACAGATCCTTGTGTTCTTCTAAATACTCCCACTCCTCCATGGAGAAATAGACAGCGACATCCTGACACCTTATAGGAACCTGACAACACAAGGATACAGTCATTACCAGACCCCTCCCTTGGCGATATTGTATAATGTCCCAGCATTCCCAGCAGCGCTCACCTCTCCGCTCAGCAGCTCAGTGATCCTGGTGGTAAGTTCTAGGATCTTCTGCTCATGTATCAGGGAATGAGGTGGAGGCTCGGTGATGGGGCTCTGGGTCCTGCTCCATCCTCCTGACACACGGGGTGTCACACACTCACCAGACGACTTCTTCACTACTGTGTAATCCTGTGTATGGGGAGACGCCGATCACTACAGAGATTCTAAGAATCCTTCACCTTTCCAGTCATTTCCCTGGTTTATTACTAGAGATAAGAGTGATGTCATGTGAGACTCTCACCTCTCCAGTTATCAAGGAGATGATCTCCAGGGCGAGGTCTAATATCCTCGCAGCCATGTGGTCTCTGTCTTTATTCTTTGGTAGGTCATTGATGGAAAAGTCCATTGTCTTTCACTCCTGAAACCTGTGGGAAACATGGAGGACATAGCAAAATACATGAAGTACAGTGTCTCACAAATAAGGAATTACAAAGGACCAATGATTGTGTGCAGTGACAGCAACTTAGCTATTGATGTGTCCTGTATACCACATTGTTGATCATATGATGATATTCAAGGCATTCCCAAGAGCCATAATCTTTTATTTTCCTTCTTTGTGGTGGTCGCTGCTTTTTGCAGGATGAGTGTTATCTTTAAAGGGGTTCTCCAGGAATTAAGTAAAATGAAAATACTTAAATATTACTTTATAATAAATATATACTCAAATACCTTTCATTATTTATAATGCCTCATGTTGTCTAGGGAGCAATCATTAAGAGAAACAAAATGGCCGCCGTCCTGTTAGTACACACACAACCTGTACTAATCACACAGGACAATACCAAGCATGATACCAAGCACAGTCGCTGTACAATATACGACGCTGTACTTGGTAAGCTGCAAAAAGGCAGCGGCGCTCACAGGAGAGGTGGTACCTTCTCAAATAGCTGATTGGCGGGATCCCATTTGTCAGACCCCCCACCAATCAGATACTGATCCTCAGGATAGGGGCATTTTTAAGACCTTCTGAGAGGGATGCAAAAATGGACTACAATAAATACATGCCGTGTAGTCAGTTGTTTGCTGCCTATGAGCACCATTTCTTGTCCTCAGGAAAGTCTGACCAGGGGAGACCCTCTGCACATTGCATTCCACTGCAATGACTGGTGGAGGGGGGGCAGGAGCAGCACCAGCTCCATATGCAGCACCTTCAGTCAGCCGCCTACTGAAGAAGCTGCCTAGCAGCAGCAGAACCTCAACCAGCAGATGGCGGCATACTTTGACTGCACCATGTCACCAATGATCCAAGATCCCCTGGACTACTGGACATTCAAACTCGAAGTGTAGCCACAACTGTTCGAGTTTGCCATCGGCATGCTTTCCTGCCCAGCCAATAGTGTGGCATCAGAGTTCAGTGTGTTCAGTGCGGCAGAGGGACATAGTTACCCCTAAGAGAACTTGCCTTTCCTCCCTAAATGTTGAGAGACTAACCTTCACAAAGATGAATCAGACGTGGATCAACCAGGATTTCCAGACACTGGTGCCTGATACAACAGAAGAGATCATTCTGCCACTAATGATCATACTGTAGTGTGCTGTCACACTGGAATATTTTGCAAAATAGGCTGTTACTTCTGGTCATGTCCTGCTGCCACTATTCTGATGCTGCCCTCCGCTTGATGCCACCAGCCTGCTGCCTCTACTGCTATTCCTACAGTAGGATATACATGCCACTAGACCTTACAATAACATTGCTATTTTTGGATTCTGCTACTGCTGTGATCTGCTACTGCTGCTGCCCCCCACCCCCCCAACCCACTCTATCATGGAGCCACTATTGCCTGTGTTACTGCCACACTCTGTTATGGGGTCACTATTGTCACTGTTACTGCCACTGCTGCCATCCTTCTCACTCTGTCATGAGGCCACGCACAATAAATCTACAGTTAACAGAAGGGATTCAAAAGCATGTGTTTGGACTGTCACAGCGTGCATTAAAAGAACATTTTTTTTATCTCCACCACTTTATTGGCGCTGCGTCCATTTCTTTATTCTGTTCCAGTAAGGAGCCATTGCACTACATGGGCGCGCATGGGTTTTTGGCTTTACTGAAGGCTGCTGTATGCTTTTCTTTTTGTTTAACAGAAGGGATTAGCTATGAATCTTGGTGCACTGCACAGTGATGTAGATGACAATAAATTACACCTGTAATACTGACGGCACAGTACCTACAGAACAGATTAAATATGAAAGTGGGTGCACTAGAACATAATGCACATGGCGATACACTCTCCCTGCAGTGTAACTTCCAAGTCTTCAAACTGAGAATGGTCCATCAAGTGGGAAGAATATGATAAGTCAGATTGGCCTACGTATACCTGATTTATCGTGATTTGTGGCAAATTATTTAATAAAGAATCAAATTTCTGGTCAAAGTTCGGCAAATCAGCCAAATCAATTTTTTTTCAAAACTTCGCTCATCTCTAATGGTAATACTTCTGTATTGCAGTATATGATGTCTGCCAGTTTTACACTGATAAGAAGCCTATGTTCATATGTACATGGCAGACGTTAGGGCTCCTGGCTGCCATAGTAGCCTGTCAGTGCAGAAGTGATGGGGATGACGTGACAGATCAAGCCCTCTCCCTGTCTCACCATTTAGATGCCGTGGTCAGTATTGACCGTTTGTGGTAGGAGCAGAGCTATAAAATATGGACCCAACTCCAGCTGCTTATCTTACAAATGCATGGACAGCAGAAAATCGTCAGGACAAATATGGACATCATCTGCATAGATCAAGAAGGAGTTGAAGAGGTTTTGCACTCATTTCCAGACCTCTCAGATGCGGTGAGACGTGCATTGGTGATCATACCTGATCCCTGGCGCTGGGTCCCAGCTCTTTCACTCCCTGACCTCCACTGCTTGTCTTAGATCGCTCCATGTAAACTTCCTGTTTGACACAACTGCAGGCAATCAATTACCGCTGCTCCCCTTGCATCAAATAGTCACGCAAGATCACTTCTGTGGCCAGGCTACAGTGACGTCAAACTGAAAGTGGGACATGGAGGGACCCGATACAAGAAACGGAGACCTGGGATCGAACAAGCTGGGACACAGCACCAGAAATTAGGTAGTTTTGATCACCAATCTGGGACCTGCCTGTCTGAGTGGTCCAGAAATGAGGGCACAACCGTTTAAAGAGAATTCCTGTCCCTGTCCTGTCAGTAGCCTATTTCCTCTAATCGTTGGTTTTCTGCTCCGGGGACATGTCTGAGAAGAATTCCCCTCCCGACGTCCAGACTGTGTGAGCAGAGACTCTCTATGGCCTGTGCTGCCCCCTGCTGGCTGGACCTGCTATATATCACCTATAGAACTGCTCCATTCTAATAAACCCAGAACCAAGTCACACATCCCCCGACGAATAACTGACCTGCAGATCTCACCTCCTGGGGCTGCAGGACCTGCAATGATGTCAAACTGGTCACATGACAGGAAGTGTTGAACAGTGAAAGACCACCATGGCTTTACTCCTCCCCTCATGTGACTGATCACATGACCATGACATCATCAAAGGTCCTAAAGTAACTAGGATATAACATCTACATATAAGTTACTGTAGTCTCCTCCAATATACTGCAGAGACTAGAAGGAAATAGGTAAAACTGTTCCTCATGGTTCCCCCTCTCTCACAGACACTGCTCCCCGTGGTTCCCCCTCTCTCACACACTGCTCCCCATTGTTCCCCTTCTTTCACAAAGGCTGCTCCTCATTGTTCCCCCCCTCTCACACAGGACGGTCTCCATGCCCCCCCCCCTCTTCCCGATAAAGTCTGCTCCCCATGGTCCTCTCTCACACAGTCCTCTCCCCATGCTTCCCCCTCGCTCATACAGACTGTACCCCATTGTTCCCCCTCTCTCATACAGACTGATTCCCATGGTTGTTCTTCTCCTCTCACACACAGACTGCTCCACATGGTTCACCGTCTCTCACATAGACCTCTTCCCATGGTTCCCCCTCTCTTACACAGACCTCTCCCCATTGTTGTCTCACACAGATCGCTCCCCATGGTTCCCCCTCTTTTACAAAGACCTCTCCCCATGTTTCCTCCTCTATGATATGGGCTGCTCTCACTACACTCATTGGAAGCCTTTTGGCACCAGAAGAGGTATAGAGTGGGCTCAGCATGCATGTTGGTACCTGCACTCCCTGGATTTAATGGAAGCCATTATGGCACCAAAAATAATAAAAAGCAGAGTGGACCCAGCATGCATGTGGAACCTGCACTGCCTGAATTTTATAGTGGCCGTAATGACACAGAACAGGTAGTATAATATATATTGGATGGCTCAGAGTCCTGTGGGATGAGGAAATTCCTCATCAATTTTTTTGAGTCCATCTAAATACCTCGGTCAGAGATTATATAGCCCAGGAAGGGAAGGGAAATGTTCTTGAAAAAGCACTACTCAAACTTAGCATATAATCTGTTCTCCTGAGCACACTGGATGTTTTTACTTTGAGAAGTCAGATATAAAGAGAAGACCAAGATCTCATACGGGTAGATCACAGACATTAAACAGGTCATGAAATATGTTAAATTCTTTGAACAGACCAAAGGGCATAACGAGGTAATCGTAAGTGGTGTGGTAGTGAGGGTCTAACATGCTGGAGAGCCAGTAGTCATCCTTCTGCTGAATGGTTATAATACGGCTGTCTACGCAAGCAACTCAGCATGCATTTGCACAAGGGACTTGGTTGGACTCCCTTCCTCCATCTCCACTGCATACTGCCATGGTGTGTTGAAGTCATCTGCCTGGTCTTCCTTATCACCCTCTAGCTCCTCCAGCTCTTCTCCTGTCACTTGCGCAGAAAAACCATCCATTTCTGTATACATTGCTTGTGCGTGAATGTCCTCCTCCACCTCCGCCAGTTTAGCCACCACAGGGCTCATGTGGCTGTGAGATGAAGTTGCCACATTTCCTGTCCCTTGGCCAGCCAAATTGATCAGCATCTGCTCCAGGACATGAAGGAGTGGAATGATGTTGTTCATCCTGTCGTCCTGACAAATAAAGTGGACCCCTAAAAGGGCATGAGAAAACGGCAGGTGTCATGCATGAGCTGCCACTTGCTAAAGTCGAAGTTACACAGGCAAGTGCTCCTGTCCGCCTGCATCATCAAGAAATTGTTTATGGCCTTTCTCTGCTCATATAGTCGATCCAACATGTGGAGGGTGAAGTTCCAATGGCTGGAAACGTTGCATATCAGCTGATGGAGCTCAAGGAGGGCATGCTTTGCAGTGTAAGAGTGGCTGAGTGCATGCACAGTTTCCTACTCATTTTCAAGATGTCTTGCAGTTGGGTGAAATACTTCAAGAACTGCTTTACTACCACGTTAAAGACGTGCGCCATGCAGAGAGCATGGGTCAGCCCTCCTTGACAGCGCCTATACAATGTCCATCCCATTGTCGGTGACCATGGTTCTGATTTTAAATTGGCAAAGAGACAGCCAGGATTCGATTTCCTCTTGAAGGACACAGAGCAGTTCTTTACTGGAGTGACTCAGTTCGCCCAGGCAAACCAGGTGCAGAACAGCGTGACAACGCCGTGCTTTGCATCAGTGGTATGCTGGAGTAGCACTCCGAATTGTTCCTGCAGTGGAGACTGAGGACAAGGTGGAGGATGAGGAGGCAGAGAAGGACATTGGTGCAGGGCTCACAGCTTAAGAATGAGGAGATGACCGTGCCGTCACCTGGCTAAGTTGCTGGTGTGGCTTGGCAGGAACCACATTTACCCAGTGGGCCATAAAGGACATATATTATCCTTGATGCTAGTTATAGCTCCACACTTGGCACAAGCCATCAGTTCTCTGAAAGGTGCAGAGTCCGCCACATGGAAAGGGAGGGACTGTAGTACCAGCAACTTGGCCAGGAGCCTTGGTGATCAATTTCTGACTAAACAAGTGACGAGGAGCAGAAGCATCAGGATCAGTAGATGATGGGAAGGAAACACAGATCCCCTCTGCTGAGGTGGTAGACTCTTGACTGCTGGAGAAGGGGTGCGGGCCACAGAGTGATGCACTCACCAGTCTCAAGGCCATGTGCCTGACCGCTTATAACACCAGCTCCCACGCTACTCTCATCGTTGCTACTTGCCCATCTACCAGAGGAAGCAGCGTATATCTCGCCTCTTACAATACAAACCAAGAAACGTATAAGGTACCTCTAGTCACCTACAATCCAATTCTGGAAATTCTAAGGAGGATTGCTTGGAAACTACACCCAATACTACAAAAAGATGACCGCCTGAAATCCATGCTATAGACAGCTGCCTAATCTAAAAAACATAATTGGCAGAAGTTTACTGTCCTCTCCAACAACAACAGGAACATTACCCTGCAAACAGACCATAAAAAATGACCACAGACAAGATACAGGTCTCCAATACACATCAGAACTACAAGATCCGGTCAATTTGATTGTATGTACCAAATGTCCTACTGGGAGTAAAACTATTAAAGAAAAATGAACTTTTATCGTCACACAATAAAAGAAGAAAGAAAATATTTCCTTGTACCAAAACACTTTTGCATCCATGACTACAGCATCACAGATATGAAAGTATTACTATTAAAAGTGAATTTCAAATCTCAGAAGGACAGGAGAATCTTGGAATACAAGCTCATGACATTATTAGATCAGGAATGAACATCTCTTGCAGATTTTATGTCCTTCTACATCTCTTAAGGAATGTGCCCCTCAGACCTATTGGGTTCATCGCATCCACGGAGTGAGTATCTGCTGGAGAACAATAATACTTTCACACTCCTTATCTATAATCCTTTTCTATAATTACATTTACTGCAACAACTGTTTGATTACTCATCCACTCATATTACATAGTTTATAAAATAGTAACATAGTTTATAAGTCCGGAAAAAGATATCTGTCCATCCAGTTCTGTTATCCTACAAGTTGATCCAGAGGAGAGTAAAAAAACCCCTGTGAGGTAGAAGCCAATTTTCCTCACTTTAGGGGAAAAAATTCCTTCCCGACTCCAATCAGACATCAGAATAACTCCCTGGATCAACGACCCCTCTCTAGTAACTATAACCTGTAATATTATTACCCTCCAGAAATACATCCAGGCCCCTCCTGATCTCTTATAGTGAACTTACCATCACCACCTCCTCAGGGAGAGAGTTCTATAGTCTCACTGCTCTTACCGTAAAGAGTCCATAGTCTCACTGCTCTTACCGTAAAGAGTCCATAGTCTCACTGCTCTTAAAGAGTCCATAGTCTCACTGCTCTTAAAGAGTCCATAGTCTCACTGCTCTTACCGTAAAGAATCCTCTTCTATGTTTGTGTACAAACCTTCTTTTCTCCAGACGCAGAGGATGGCCCCTCGTCACAGCCACAGTCCTGGGGATAAATAGATGATGGGAGAGATCTCTGTATTACCCCTGATATATTTATACGTAGTTATTACATCTCCCCTCAGTCGTCTTTTTTCTAAAGTGAATAACCCTAATTTTGATAATCTTTCTGGGTCCTGTAGTCCACCCATTCCAGTTATTACTTTAGTTGCCCTCCTCTGAACCCTCTCCAGCTCTGCTATATCTGCCTTGTTCACAGGAGCCCAGAACTGTACACAGTCCTCCATGTGTGGTCTGACTAGTGATGTGTAAAGTGGCAGGACTATGTTCTCATCACCGCCATCTATGCCCCTTTTGATGCAACCCATTATCTTATTGGCCTTGGCAGCAGCTGTCTGACTCTGGTTTCTACAGCTTAATTTTTGCTGTTCACTAAAATTCCTAGGTCCTTTTCCATGTCAGAGTTACCCAATGTTTTACCATTCAGTATGTACTGGTGACTTGCATTATTCCTTCCCATATGCATAACCTTACATTTGTCAGTGTTAAACCTCCTCTGCCACTTCTCTGCCCAAGCCTCCAGTCTATCCAGATCCATCTGTAGCAGTGCACTGTCCTCTGTAGTATATATATATATATATATATATATATATACACAGTGTACTGTCCTCTGTAGTATATATATACAGTATACTGTCCTCTGTAGTATATATACAGTATACTGTCCTCTGTAGTGTATATACAGTGTACTGTCCTCTGTAGTATATATACAGTATACTATCCTCTGTAGTACATATACAGTATACTGTCCTCTGTAGTGTATATACAGTATACTGTCCTCTGTAGTGTATATACAGTATACTGTCCTCTGTAGTATATATATAGTATACTGTCCTCTGCAGTATATATACAGTGTACTGTCCTCTGTAGTATATATACAGTATACTGTCCTCTGTAGTATATATATATACAGTGTACTGTCCTCTGTAGTATATATATATACAGTGTACTGTCCTCTGTAGTATATATACAGTATACTGTCCTCTGCAGTATATATACAGTATACTGTCCTCTGCAGTATATATACAGTGTACTGTCCTCTGTAGTATATATATATATATATATATATATATATATTATACTGTCCTCTGCAGTATATATACAGTATACTGTCCTCTGCAGTATATATACAGTGTACTGTCCTCTGTAGTATATATACAGTGTACTGTCCTCTGTAGTATATATATATATATATATATATATATATATATATATATTATACTGTCCTCTGTAGTGTATATACAGTATACTGTCCTCCTTAGTGTATATATACAGTGTACTGTCCTCTGTAGTATATATACAGTGTACTGTCCTCTGTAGTATATATATATATATATATATATATATATTATACTGTCCTCTGTAGTGTATATACCTTATACTGTCCTCCTTAGTGTATATATACAGTGTACTGTCCTCTGTAGTATATATACAGTGTACTGTCCTCTGTAGTATATATATATATATATATATATATATATATATTATACTGTCCTCTGTAGTGTATATACAGTATACTGTCCTCCTTAGTGTATATATACAGTGTACTGTCCTCTGTAGTATATATACAGTGTACTGTCCTCTGTAGTATATATACAATATACTGTCCTCTTCTGTGTTAATTACTTTACACAGTTTAGTGTCATCTGCAAAAAATATATATTTTACTGTGCAAGCCTTCTACAAGATCATTAATGAATATATTGAAGAGAATAATCTGCTTAACATCCCTTGTTTCCTTTACCTCATTATCACTATGTACTTTAGTTTTTAAATATGTAAATCTTCAGATACTCTCTAAAAAGCTGGGAGGGCCCACCGCTACCATTAGTTTAAGGTTGTCTGATCACCTACTACAGTTTTATTCGGTCTGTAGGTACCTTTACATGAAGTGATTATCAGTACGATAGAGTGACAAACGAGTCATTTCTGGGTGTTGTGAACGATTCAACAAGGACCTTTTAGACATGACAATTATTGTTCGAAACATCCTAGTTGCAATTGCATAATCCATTGTTGGAGCGATTTTGCGCATGATGTGTTGTGAGGGCGTGGTTGAAACGGTGGAATCAATAACATTGTGCGTGCATTAAACGATTGCTGGTTACAGGAAGAAAATCTTTAGGGACCAACAATGATTTTTGTGCCAACACAAACGATCGGACCAGCGAGAATTAGACCGACTGTCGCTAGTCGCTCGCTCGTTTACAGCTTTTACATGGCACGATACTCTTGCAGTTTTACACAATTGAACTAGAATTAACACGATAATCGGCTCGTGTAAAGGTACCTTATGTCCCTCCTGGACTTTCCTGTAACCACTTATTACTTGATTCTGTATTAATTTTAGGACTCACCCTTTGCTGTACAAATATCAAGACAAACTACAGGTGCCTTTCTGGACCTTTCCTCCTATGAAAATTTCTGCTCGTCAGTTCTTGATTATATTTGATTCACTACAATTACTATGACAATTTCAAAATAGTTTTAAGAACATTTATTTTTTATATTTTCTTTAAGAAACCTGACAATAAAATATACACATATATATATAAAAAAAATGGAAATACAATAAAAAAATATGGAATGATTGCTCTTGAAGAGATTTTACGAGACTTTCATATTGGTGATCTATCCTCAGGATACTCCCACCGATCAGCTGTTTGAGGAGGCCGTTGCAAACACCAGGGTTCAGGTGAGTGCTGCGGCCTCCTCACAATTTAGCAAGCTCAGTACCATTTGATACCGACTGTGCTTGGTATCACATCTCAGTCCAATTTACTTGAATGGGACTGATCTGGTCCTAGGCCATGTGACCGATAAACTCAATCTTACAACGTCTAGGAAAAGGCCTCAGTGCTCACAGAGCCTCTTCACACAACTGATCAGCAAGGGTGCTTGGAGTCCTATCCCTGTCAATCTGATTTTGATGACCCTTCCTCAGGATATGAAAATCTTGGAAAACCTCTTTAATATATTCTAAAAATATTATCCCGTAGGAACAGAGCAGGATGAGGGAATTGTGGAGGGAAACTCAATTCAACATTGCGAGCCTCTCCAACCAAACAAGAAGGAACCTTCATCATGGGAGCCCAAGTACTTCCTTTCATATATTCTGCTCTGTGACTTGTATATGACGAATTTCACAAATCAATTAGTTAACTTTCAGAGACAGGATTTAAAATTAGAATCTTCCTAAGAATGAATAGTGAAAAATCCACAAACAAAGGCACATTTATAGGCATACTGGAGCTTAGAAACTGTCCACTCCACGGTAGTAGCTTGTAACAGTAAATTAAAGGAAATCTGCCATCAACCTCCTTGTTTGCATCGACACACGATTTAGATTAAAACGGTGTTTTTCTTTTGTTGATCCAAGGCTCCATCTCTGAGTTATGATACTTTTCCTTGTGAGTGCATTCACACAACCGTATGGCCCGCAAAAAAATATGGATGACGTCCCTGTGATGTCCATGTCGCAGGCACAATATCGACGACAAAGCAATCATAATATCGCAATAGTTTAGTAAAGGTCTTCTGAGTACTCCTGTCTGTACCGTACCAATAAGACACCAATCCTCAAGGGGTTAAGTTATTCCTCAGGGAGTATGAATAGGCAGCAAATACTACAAGGAAGCCCCACATCTGTTACATTTCTCACAATCAAAAAATTAACTTGGTTTCTCCCCCAAGTGAGTTCTCTGATGTTTAGCAAGACTTGATTTTCGACTAAAAGATTTCCCACATTCAGGACACGAAAATGGCTTATCCTTTAAGTGGATTCGTAGATGGCTCACAAGATTTGATTTCTGGCTAAAACATTTTCCACATTCCAAACATGAAAATGGCTTCTCCCCTAAGTGGATTCTCAAATGATCCACAAGATTTGATTTCTTACTAAAACTTTTTCCACAATCTGAACATGAAAATGGTTTCTCCTGCGAGTGAGTTTTCCCATGGTGAATAAGGCCCGATTCACAGGTAAAACTTTTCCCACATTCTGGACACGAGAATGGCTTCTCCCCTGTGTGAGTTCTTAGATGTTTTATAAGCAATGATTTCCTACCAAAATACTTACAACACTCAGTACACATAAACGGCTTCTCTCCTGTGTGAGTTCTCTGATGTGAAACAAGACATGATTTCTGACTAAAACATTTCCCGCATTCAAGACATGAAAATGGCTTCTCCCCTGTGTGAGTTTTCTGATGTCTAACAAGACACGATTTTGTACTAAAACATTTCCCACATTCTGAGCATGAAAATGGCTTCTCTCCTGTGTGAGTTCTTAGATGTTCTCTGAGCAATGATTTCGCAACAAAATACTTCCCACATTCAGGACATATAAATGACTTCTCTCCTGTGTGACTTCTCTGATGTATAACAAGATATGATTTCTGACTGAAACACTTCCCACATTCTGAACATGAAAACGGCTTCTCCCCTAAGTGTATTTTAAGATGACTCACAAGATTGGATTTCAGACTAAAACACTTCCCACATTCAGGACATGAATATGGCTTCTCCCCTGTGTGAGCTTTCTTGTGTCTATGAAGATCCGATTTCTGACTAAAAGACTTCCCACATCCTGAACATGAATATGGCTTCTCTCCTAAGTGAATTCTTAGATGTCCTTCAAGATGTGATTTCCGACTAAAACATTTCCCACATTCAGGACATGAAAATGGCTTCTCCCCAGTGTGAGTTCTCTGATGTCTCTGGAGATCCGAATTCTGAATAAAACATTTCCCACATTCTGAACATGGAAATGATTTCTCTCTTTCGTGAGTTTTCTGGTGGTAAACAAGAGATGATTTTCGATTGAAGCATTTCCCACATTCTGAGCACAAAAATGGCTTCTCCCCTATGTGGATTTTTAGATGGCCCACAAGATTCGATCTTAGACTAAAACATTTCCCACATTCTGGACATGAATATGGCTTCTCCCCTGTGTGAATTCGCTGATGTCCAACTAGAATAAATTTTGTGGAAAAAGATTTTCCACATTTTGAACATGAATAAGGCTTCTCTCCTGTGTGAGTCCTCTGATGTCTATCTAGAATTAATTGCGTGGTAAAAGATTTTCCACATTCTGGGCATGAAAATGGTATTTTATCTCTGTGATTTCTCTCATGCAAAGAAAGATTAGATTTCTTTTTAAAATGTTTTCCACTTTTCTGTTTGATTCTAGTTTTGGAAATCAGTGATTGATTGACTGGAGGTTTCTTGTGACCAGCGGTATCGGTGGATAGATCTCCGCTGTGAAGGACTGAGGATACATTAGGAGTTATTGAATCATCTTGTGTGGTATTGTTATCTTCTGCTTCATAATAGGGAGGTAAATGGAGATGTCCATGGGAGTCACCCATCCCGTGTTCTCCTGGAAAATGAAACAAAATATTCTTACTTTCCCAACGCATATATTTTTACTAATCAAACTTTAGTGCGACAGTAGAAAGACCAGAAACATACAGTAAATAGAGGATATAAAAATCAGGATAATTGTACTTCTAAAACAACAAACATATTAGAAAATCGGTTACGATATTACATTAAAAAAAATGTTAGATTCTTTCTTCAGATTAGTACAATTACGGCTACCCCAGATATGTATAGATTATTTATGCTTTACATCTTTTGCAAAAAAAAAAAATGTATATTTTTTTCTGTCGTCAAATTCTGAGAAACCTAATTTGTTTTGCAGCGATTCTTGCATTGTTTTTATTTTTCATTTTCATAACATTTACTGTATTGGCTAAATAATGTGATAATATAATAATTTAGGGCCTTTTGAACACAGCAAAATCAATTATATGTACTTTTACTCTTTGTCACAACAAAGCCTTTTTTAATATTTGCACATCATCCCTTAGTAGTAGCCCCAAGTAAAATCTGTTCAGTGGCATAGCAGATCTACTAACTCTCAGAACTGTTCTCTCCTCTACAGTCATGGAAGGTCTCCTCTTACCCGGTGATGTGAGGGACTGGTGATTCTCCATCATGACGTCCTTGTACAGATCCTTGTGTTCTTCTAAATACTCCCACTCCTCCATGGAGAAATAGACAGCGACATCCTGACACCTTATAGGAACCTGACAACACAAGGATACAGTCATTACCAGACCCCTCCCTTGGCGTTATTGTATAATGTCCCAGCATTCCCAGCAGCGCTCACCTCTCCGCTCAGCAGCTCAGTGATCCTGGTGGTAAGTTCTAGGATCTTCTGCTCATGTATCAGGGAATGAGGTGGAGGCTCGGTGATGGGGCTCGGGGTCCTGCTCCATCCTCCTGACACACGGGGTGTCACACACTCACCAGACGACTTCTTCACTACTGTGTAATCCTGTGTATGGGGAGACGCCGATCACTACAGAGATTTTAAGAATCCTTCACCTTTCCAGACATTTCCCTGGTTTATTACTAGAGATAAGAGTGATGTCATGTGAGACTCTCACCTCTCCAGTTATCAAGGAGATGATCTCCAGGGTGAGGTCTAATATCCTCGCAGCCATGTGGTTTCTGTCCTTCTCCATGCTTAGTGGGTCATCTATGGAAAGGTCCATTACCTTTCAAAAGAAGAGTTTTGTACCTAAGGAACTTCAGGGGAAACAAGGAGAATTAACGACAAATTCACATTAGTAAGAACATCTCACATGAAGAAAAAAGTTTCACAAAGAATTATAAAGGATTACCGATAGTGTAGAATGGAGGCGACTTACTGTAGCTATTGAAGTGTCTTAGGCTACTTTCACACTAGCATTAATATTTTCCGGTATTGACATCAGTCATAGGGTCTCAATACCAAAAAAAAAAAAAAACGCTTCCGTTTTGTCCCTATTCATTGTCAATGGGGGCAAAATGTAACTGAACAGAACGGAGTTGTCACGGGGAGCCGGCAGTGCGCTTTCTCCATGCAGCGCCGCTGGACTCCCACTGTTGTTAAGGAGCGAGGACAAGATGTGCGTCCTCGTCTCCATGACAACAGGGGCGGGGAGGACCCGGCGCGCGTTAAGTCTCAGCACGGCCAGCGTCCTCCCCATCCCCTTGTCGACAGGCAGGAGGAGCTTCTGAGAGCTGACAGGGGTCCAGGGCTCAGCTATGAATATGTGTGCTATAGGTCACATGACGCTGGCCACATCACGTGACCTACCTCTGAGTTCTGGCAGGGAATCCAGCACTTCCTGTTTCAGTTTTGGAATTAGGTCACGTGACGCTGCCTCTTCACATGACCTACTTGGAGCCCTATTTAAACAGGCAACCTGCCAGCCACAGGTTGCCTGTGATTGGTCTTTCATCCAGAGCGTTTTACCACTGTGATTGCTACTTGTGAATTCGGCTTATGTACTCGACTACCCTCTTGTGACTTTGGTTTTATAACTCTGCATTTCTGTATTGAGGTTCTGTTTTCGTTTATTGTTTTCTCCTATTATTCCCTTTCCCTGTATGCTCCTGCACGTATCTAGACTAGGGATTGTCGCCCAGTTGTACACCGTTACCTAGGAGGGGTTGTGCAAGTAGGCAGGGTCAGAGGTGGTGTTCTAGTCAGGGCTGCATTTACCCCCTGACGTGACTGGTGCTCTCCAAAATGCATTTTATTGTGTTCTCATACCGGAGAGCAGCATGCTGCGGCTTGCTGTCCATCCTGGGATGCAGAGCAATACAGATCCGTCATGACACACAATGCAAGTCAATGGGGACGGATCCGTTTTCTCTGACACAACATAAAACGGATCCGTCCCCCATTGACTTTTAATGGTGTTCATGACGGATCCATCTTGGCTATGTTAAATATAATACAACTGGATCCGTTCATAACGGATGCAGATTGTTGTATTATCAGAACGGAAGTGTTTTTGCTGAACCCTGCCGGATCCAGAAAAAACACTAGTGTGAAAGTAGCCTAATATATAGATATATATCAAATTATTGATCATCAGTCAGCCGGTTGCCCTGCTATATAGTGAATACAGTGTTACACAGGACACACATTACAATGTACCACATACAGCAGCCAGTTCTCATTTTGAACCTACAGTTAATTCAAACTATTTCTTCACTTTTTTGAACAGTTTAACTTTTTTTTTATGTGGATTAAAATCCTTTTGAACTGTGGGAGGCAGTTCAACTGGTAGTTGTAGTTTGGGAGAGTCCAAGGCTAAGGTTGACATGTTCTACTTTAACTCAAGCAGTGTTGTCTTTTTTTTTTTCCAGAAGGACAATCTTGTTATTTAATAGCTGAGCCTCCTAAATTTTATACCCCCTCTCACAAAGCAATCCAATAATTCTCCCAACAATTGTAGGGGCAGCTACTATTCTCTAAAATGGCAGGTCTGTAGGGTGCTCCACCGGTGAACCAGCAAAAGGGTCATGGGTGCTCAAGGTTCATTAATGCATGCGAGGAGTGAAGACTAGCTTTTCGGGTCTCACCCCAATCCCATACATTAGCACACATAGTTGAAAAATAATTAATAATTAGAAGCAGATAATGGATCGCACTTATGGGGATCTGTTGCTGCTAAAGACAAAACTGTTAAGAACAGAACATGATGAAAAAGTTACTGACGGCTATGATAGAAGGTGTCTGAACACACTGGGCATGACAGCCTGCATTGTATGAGGCCATGTAACTGCTGTAGTGCAGAAGATAAGGCAAGCGGATTTAGTGTTTACATTGCAGCCATGTTAGCTTTCACCTGAACAACCTTTTTTAAGTTTTTTTGTGTTGTGCTGGTCTAACTTTTTCTATTACATAGTTGGGTACATAAGGTGTGATAGGCTGTCTGCACACATATCCCTCGGTGGGTATATAAGGTGTGATAGGCTGTCTGTACACATATCCCTCGGTGGGTATATAAGGTGTGATAGGCTGTCTGCACACATATCCCTCGGTGGGTATATAAGATGTGATAGGCTGTCTGCACACATATCCCTCGGTGGGTATATAAGGTGTGATAGGCTGTCTGCACACATATCCCTCGGTGGGTATATAAGGTGTGATAGGCTGTCTGCACACATATCTCTCGGTGGGTATATAAGGTGTGATAGGCTGTCTGCACACATATCCCTCGGTGGGTATATAAGGTGTGATAGGCTGTCTGCACACATATCTCTCTGTGGGTATATAAGATGTGATAGGCTGTCTGCACACATATCCCTCGGTGGTATATAAGGTGTGATAGGCTGTCTGCACACATATCTCTCGGTGGGTATATAAGATGTGATAGGCTGTCTGCACACATATCTCTCGGTGGGTATATAAGATGTGATAGGCTGTCTGCACACATATCCCTCGGTTGGTATATAAGGTGTGATAGGCTGTCTGCACACATATCCCTCGGTGGGTATATAAGGTGTGATAGGCTGTCTGCACACATATCCCTCGGTGGGTATATAAGGTGTGATAGGCTGTCTGCACACATATCTCTCGGTGGGTATATAAGGTGTGATAGGCTGTCTGCACACATATCCCTCGGTGGGTATATAAGGTGTGATAGGCTGTCTGCACACACATCCCTCGGTGGGTATATAAGGTGTGATAGGCTGTCTGCACACATATCCCTCGGTGGGTATATAAGGTGTGATAGGCTGTCTGCACACATATCCCTCGGTGGGTATATAAGGTGTGATAGGCTGTCTGCACACATATCTCTCGGTGGGTATATAAGGTGTGATAGGCTGTCTGCACACATATCTCTCGGTGGGTATATAAGATGTGATAGGCTGTCTGCACACATATCCCTCAGTGGGTATATAAGGTGTGATAGGCTGTCTGCACACATATCCCTCAGTGGGTATATAAGGTGTGATAGTCTGTCTGCACACATATCCCTCGGTGGGTATATCAGATGTGATAGGCTGTCTGCACACATATCCCTCAGTGGGTATATAAGGTGTGATAGGCTGTCTGCACACATATCCCTCGGTGGGTATATAAGGTGTGATAGGCTGTCTGCACACATATCCCTCGGTGGGTATATAAGGTGTGATAGGCTGTCTGCACACATATCCCTCGGTGGGTATATAAGGTGTGATAGGCTGTCTGCACACATATCCCTCGGTGGGTATATAAGGGGTGTGATAGGCTGTCTGCACACATATCCCTCGGTGGGTATATAAGATGTGATAGGCTGTCTGCACACATATCCCTTGGTGGGTATATAAGATGTGATAGGCTGTCTGCACACATATCCCTCGGTGGGTATATAAGGTGTGATAGGCTGTCTGCACACATATCCCTCGGAAGGTATATAAGGGGTGTGATAGGCTGTCTGCACACATATCCCTTGGTGGGTATATAAGATGTGATAGGCTGTCTGCACACATATCCCTCGGTGGGTATATAAGGTGTGATAGGCTGTCTGCACACATATCCCTCGGAAGGTATATAAGGGGTGTGATAGGCTGTCTGTACACATATCCCTCGGTGGGTATATAAGATGTGATAGGCTGTCTGCACACATATCCCTCGGTGGGTATATAAGGTGTGATAGGCTGTCTGCACACATATCCCTCGTTGCAATCATTGCTAAAAGGGGCAATTTATCAGAGTTGCAAAAAGGATGGCAGTATTTCTGAAAGTGCTCAGCTTGTGTTGCTGTGGTGAAAATGTATTGTAAGTGGACCAATTGCACCAATGTGGATGAGTAATGTGATGTGAGATGGTGAATGTCAGCTATGAAGGTGAGTGCAGGCAGATCGACACGCTACAGTGGAGCAGCTCACCACCAGAACCAGAGGACTACTAGACGTTTGTCTAAAACAACAGTGCAGAGAAACCTACTGCGTATGGGGCTCCTAAGCAGATGGATAGTTATTGCACCTCTGCTAACAAAGTTAGGGAGAAAAGGCTTAAGTTTTTGCAGCAGTATCAGAATTGGACCTCCGGTGACTTGAAGAGTGTTGCCTTCTCTGATGAGTTATGTTTTCTGCTTCATAGAATGGATGGACGTTGGAGTGTCAGGTGAGAAACATCAGAGAACAAATATCCTCCAACCATTTCTGGAAGAACACAAGCTACGTTATGGTCTGGGGAATAAGCCCCCTCATCCATTTGGAAGGCACTCTCACCGGTTTTGGGTATGAATCCATCCTTGCAGATCACATACACTCGGACCCCCACCAATCAGAGGCTGATGATCTATCCAGAGGATAGCTCATCAGTCAAAAAGAACTGCAGAACCCTTTTAATAAGGTCCTGTGCTGGTGGTGGATCCGCCAAAGTTATAAAGAGGCGCTGTGCATGGAAAGTGAGGAGAGGACACAGCGCTGCAGCCCCTTCATCTATAAGAGGTTGTCCCCACCGATCACACACTGACTCCATATCCTAGTGATATCACAGAACATTGTGTGATGGAAGACCCCTCTAATCCAGGAGAACAGCCGCTCTTACAGGGGTCTGGGGGGTCTCCTAATATTCCAGGAGGAGAGCAGACATGTCTGAGGAGAACTCCCCTCCTGACCACTAGACTGTGTGAGCAGAGCAGAGACTCTCTATGGCCAGTGCTGCCCCCTGTTGGCTGGACCAGCTATATATCACCTATAGAACCGCTCCAATCTAATAAACCAGAACCAAGTCACACATCTGTCAGGAATCGAACCCAGAACCTCTTGCATCCCAGACAGTAGCTCTTCCCAATGAGCTACTGGGCTTTCTTGACAGCTCCAGTCTTGAGTCAGTTGCATAGTCTTTGTTCCTTGATGATGCCTTGATTGCCTAATTGGCTACAGTCTTGAACTCCCTATTTAAGTGAAGCCTTGCCACTCCCTCCTTGCCAGATTATTGTGCTTCCAGCCATAGTCCCGCAACTTCTCCTGTGCTTACTGCAAACTGCTGTGTTTTCCTGTGTACCAAACTTGGACTGCTATTGATTACGTCTCTGCCTTATCCTTCAAACCTGCTCTGCTTATCTGTGTACCGAACTTGGACTGCTATTGATTACGTCTCTGCCTTATCCTTCAAACCTGCTCTGCTTATCTGTGTACCGAACTTGGACTGCTATTGATTACGTCTCTGCCTTATCCTTCAAACCTGCTCTGCTTATCTGTGTACCAAACCTGGACTGCTTGACTACGCTTGTTTCTGCAACTCAATCTTCTGGATTGTCAGCCACTGGACTCCTACCTTACCTCAAGACCTTGGCGATTCCACAAACAGGTGAGCAATCGTATTAATATCCTTACAGAATAATCTGGCCAAAATATGGAGTCCGCTGTCAGTACTTTGAGGCAACAGGTTTCTGAACTGCAGGAATTTGGTTCCACTTATCAAGAAAAATTTTCTCAGTTACAAACTCTGGTACATAGCCAACAAAGAGAGATTATTGAACTACAACGACAAGTGTTGGAGGTGCGCAACTCAGCTGGAGATCCTCGTATGCCATTGCCATCGAAGTTTAGTGGTGATCGTCGTCATTTCCGAGGTTTCCTTAATCAGTGCAACATATATTTTGAAATGCAACCTACCCCATTTACAACTGAGAAGAAAAAAGTGCTGTTTATTATCAATCTGCTGACAGATGAAGCTCTTGCATGGGCCTCTCCATATATAGAAAAGGAAAGTGATATTTTAAGCAATCTTGATGACTTTATTACTGCTATCAGTCAAGTTTTTGATGACCCCAATCGTTGTTTCACAGCTGAAGCCAAACTGCATAATTTGAAGCAGGGAAAACGTTCAGTTGCTGAATATACAGCAGAATTTCGGCGCTGGGTAGCTGATACTATATGGAATCCAGCAGCCCAGAAAAGTCAGTTTCGACGAGGGCTTGCTGAACAAGTGAAAGATGAACTGGCCAGAGTGGAAAACCCAGTAGATTTGGAGAAATTTATTCAGTTGTGTATCAGTATTGATCAGAGACTTACTGAGAGAAGAAGGGAAAAACTGTGGGCATTGGAGAATAGACCTGCCTATTCCTTCAGTCAAACTACCCAGCGAAATACTGAATTAATACCTGAACCAATGCAAATTGATGTTATTCGGAAGCCACTGTCTATAACAGAAAAGGAGAGACGATTTTCTGAAAATCTTTGCCTTTATTGTGGAGGATCAGGACATTATGCATTGAAATGTCCAAATAAGATCAACAGAACAATTGCTGTCACTGACATCCAAGAACAAATCAAGTCTGAAATTCCAAATCAATCAGACTCAAGAATAAATTCTATTTCTCCTTTGGCACTGAATGATGACAAAATATTAATACCACAGTCTCATTTTTTTGTGCCAATCCATATCTGCACCGAAACTCAGGAGATTTCTTGCTCTGCTTTGATAGACTCTGGGGCTGGTGGTAACTTTATGGACATAACCTTTGCTCAAGGTAATAATATTTCACTGTTAACAAAGTCAGCACCTGTAGACATGGAAACAGTCGATGGGTCACCTCTATCGTCTGGACCTGTTACTCATGAGACTGTGCAACTTCAAGTTTTCTTCAAGCCTGATCATCATGAAATCATTCAATTTTCATTAATTGCTTCTCCAAAGTTTCCAGTGATTTTGGGTATCCCTTGGCTTTCTATTCACAATCCAACCATAGATTGGAAAACGCACACTATACAGTTTCACTCAGAATTTTGTCAACTAAATTGCTTGCCTACACCTAATAATTCAGTGCCTGAAAACTCCTCAATATCTGAACTTTCCACTAAAGATTTGCTACCCCCATCATATAGAGAATTTCAAGATGTTTGTGATAAGAAAAATGCAGATAAGCTACCTCCACATCGTCCATACGACTGCCCAATAGAACTGTTACCTGGTGCTAAAATACCTTTTGGTCGTATCTACTCTCTTTCTGAACCAGAACTGAAGACATTAAGGGAATACCTGGATGAAAATTTAAAAAAAAATTTATTCGACCATCTACATCTCCAGCTGGGGCACCATTGTTTTTTGTGGAGAAGAAAGATTCCACCTTAAGACCCTGCATTGATTATAGGGAGCTTAACAATGTCACAGTTAAAAACCGATATCCTCTCCCTTTAATTCCAGAATTACTTGAAAGGCTTCGTGCAGCTAAAATATTTACCAAGCTCGATTTAAGAGGGGCATATAACCTGGTTCGAATCCGTCCAGGAGATGAATGGAAAACTGCTTTCAGGACACGTTATGGACACTTTGAATATCTTGTAATGTCCTTTGGACTGTGTAATGCCCCAGCCACCTTCCAACACTTTATCAATGATGTTTTCAGAGACCTACTTGATCAATTTGTTATCGCTTACTTGGATGATATCTTAATATTCTCAGAAAATCTAGAGCAACATCGTAAACATGTATGCATTGTACTTCAACGACTTCGAGAACATTGCTTATATATTAAGCTTGAGAAATGTGAATTTGAGCAGACAATCATTCAATTTTTGGGGTACATCATCTCACCAGAAGGTCTGAGTATGGATCCTGGTAAAGTCAAGGCTGTTGTTGATTGGCCAATTCCAAGAAATGAAAAAGAAGTTCAGAGATTCATTGGCTTTGCTAATTTTTACAGAAGATTCATCAGAAATTTTTCCAAGATCATTGCACCAATTACTGAACTCACAAAGAAAACAGTGCCTTTTGCTTGGACACAAAAGGCCCAGGATGCTTTCAAAAAATTAAAGACTCTCTTTATATCAGCACCAATATTAATCCATCCAAACCCAGACTTGCCATTTACTGTTGAAGCTGATGCGTCTGATTCAGCTGTAGGAGCTATCCTGTCTCAGAGATCTGGAGATAAGATGTTGCTCCACCCTTGTGCTTATTTCTCTCGTCAAATGTCTTCAGCAGAAAGAAATTATGACATTGGAAATAAAGAACTTCTAGCAATTAAATGTGCATTTTCTGAGTGGAGACATCTATTGGAGGGATCTGCTAATCCCGTAACTGTATTTACAGATCATAGAAATCTGGAGTTTATCCGTGGGTCCAGAAGACTTTCCTCAAGACAAGCTAGATGGAGTTTATTCTTTTCTAGATTTAACTTCATAATTACTTACAGACCTGGATCAAAAAATGGTAAAGCTGATGCTCTATCCAGGATGTTCTCAGAGCCCACACAAGGAGATAAATGTGAAAGCACCATCTTACCTGAGAAGAATTTTGTAGGGGTTACACATTCTAAGGAGTTCCTGAGTTTACTTAAGGATGGATATGCAAATGACTCTGTGCTAAATCATCCTCCAAGGAATATTTATCTCTGCTTCACGGATGGATTCTGGAGAAAAGACCACCAGTTGTACATACCAGAGACTGCTCGACTTGCTGTTTTAAGATTAGTCCATGATTCTAAGCTGGCTGGACATTTAGGCATCAAGAAAACTCAGGAACTTCTATCTCGTTCCTTTTGGTGGCCAACCTTTAGGAAAGACGTCAAGAAGTATGTTTCCTCATGTCTAATTTGTGCTCAAAATAAAACTCCCCGTTCTTCTCCGTTAGGGTTGCTGCAACCACTTCCTGTACCCTCTCGTCCCTGGGGATCAATTTCTATGGATTTTGTGGTTGATTTACCTCCTTCCAAGGGAATGACCACCATCCTTGTTGTTGTCGACCGTCTTACAAAGATGGCCCATTTCATACCAACTAAGGGAATACCCACTGCGGAACAAACTGCTGATCTTATGATTCGGGAAATATTCAGACTGCATGGAATCCCTGACAATGTGGTTTCTGATCGAGGCGTCCAATTTACCTCTAAATTTTGGAAAAGTTTTTGCTCTGCTTTAGGCATAGGAATAAACTTGTCCTCTGCCTTTCATCCTCAATCAAATGGACAAACGGAAAGAACTAATCAAAGTCTTGAGCAGTACCTGCGTTGCTTCATAACGTATCTTCAGGATGACTGGACTGATTATCTACCCACAGCTGAATTTGCATACAACAACTCTAAGCACAGCTCAACATTACAAAGTCCTTTTTATGCCAATACAGGTCTTCATCCAGTTTTCATTCCAGATTTACCAATTTCAACCACACTTCCAGCAGTAACTGAACGTCTAACACTATTGCAGAAGGTTCAAGAAAAGATTGTTGAGAACTTGCATGATGCGCAAAAGCAATTTAAACAGGCTGCTGATAAATATAGAAAAACTACCCCTATCTTGCATGTGGGGGACAAAGTGTGGCTCTCTACAAGAAATTTAAAGCTGCAAGTGCCTTCTTCAAAATTGGGTCAGAAATATATTGGGCCATTTCAAATATCTGCTCAAATTAATGATGTCACCTTTCGATTAAAACTTCCTGAATCCATGAAGGTCCATCCTGTTTTCCATTGTTCACTCTTAAAATCATATAATGAAAATACCTTTCCAGGTCGTGTGTTGCCTCCTCCACCACCAGTAAATGTGCAGGGTGAAGAGGAATATGTTGTTGAAAAGATCTTGGACTCGAGAATATATCGAAACAAACTTCAATACCTTATCAAGTGGAAGGGGTATGGCCCTGAGGAAAATTCTTGGGAACCAGTCGAAAATGTTCATGCTCCTAGACTTACCAGAGAATTTCATCAAAGATACCCTGAAAAGCCAGACCTTAGGATGCCCAGAGGTCATCCTGGAAGAGGGAGAGTACTGTCAGGAATCGAACCCAGAACCTCTTGCATCCCAGACAGTAGCTCTTCCCAATGAGCTACTGGGCTTTCTTGACAGCTCCAGTCTTGAGTCAGTTGCATAGTCTTTGTTCCTTGATGATGCCTTGATTGCCTAATTGGCTACAGTCTTGAACTCCCTATTTAAGTGAAGCCTTGCCACTCCCTCCTTGCCAGATTATTGTGCTTCCAGCCATAGTCCCGCAACTTCTCCTGTGCTTACTGCAAACTGCTGTGTTTTCCTGTGTACCAAACTTGGACTGCTATTGATTACGTCTCTGCCTTATCCTTCAAACCTGCTCTGCTTATCTGTGTACCGAACTTGGACTGCTATTGATTACGTCTCTGCCTTATCCTTCAAACCTGCTCTGCTTATCTGTGTACCGAACTTGGACTGCTATTGATTACGTCTCTGCCTTATCCTTCAAACCTGCTCTGCTTATCTGTGTACCAAACCTGGACTGCTTGACTACGCTTGTTTCTGCAACTCAATCTTCTGGATTGTCAGCCACTGGACTCCTACCTTACCTCAAGACCTTGGCGATTCCACAAACAGGTGAGCAATCGTATTAATATCCTTACAACATCCCCCGACCAATAACTGACCTGCAGATCTCACCTCCTGGGGCTGCAGGACCTGTGATGATGTCACACTGGTCACATGACAGGAAGTGTTGAACACTGAAAGACCACGGCTTTACTCCTCCCCTCATGTGACTGATCACGTGACTATGACATCATCAAAGGTCCTGTAGTCACTACAGAAAAGAGCTAAAAGCTACAAAAAAATAAGGGTTAGATCTAAACTTCATGCACCATAGGGATCTTGCAATGTTATAGAGTCACGTGGCATTTCAAAGCCACCATGAGTCTCAACCTAAACACGGAGATTTATCAACAGTGGTTAAAAGGAAAATTGGCTTAGTTACCCATAGCAACCAGTCAGATTCCACCTTTTATTTTCCAAAGGAGTTCTGAAAAATGAAAGTTGAAATCTGGTTGCTATGGACAACTAAACCAGTTTTTCTTGACACCGGTTATGATAAATCTACCCCTTAGGGTTGCATCTAGAATGCAGTTGCTCCTAGTAGGTCCTCCCTACAGCAGACAATTCAGTAGTAAGGATGCTAGAATGGAGTTGTTGAAGGGAGGACCTGCCAGGAGCAGCTCCATTCTAGACACCAAGGTGGTCATTTATTATCCGGAAATTTCTGGCGTAGATTGCGGCACAATGGTTAGTTGTGCTGTAATCTGCAACTTTTCCCCGCTCCTTGCAGATCTAAAAAAGTGGCCCATCTAAGTGGTCTAAGTGTAAGACAGCAAGGGAGCTGGCTTACATTTTGACTGGTGCTGGATGTGCTGAAGTTATACAGAGGCCGGCACCTCTTCATAACTCCAGTGAGGAAATAGGGGTTATTAATAAATGACCCCCCAAATTCCTGAAATGACTAGAATGAAGTTACTGGCAGGAGCTACTCATAGAAATTTCATTCTAGAGGACTCCCTACAGAAGGTGGATTTCTTGTATGGAGGACCTGAGAGCAATGTACCTCGGAACTGAAGCTGAGTTCAGTTTCAACTTTCAAGTTTTAAAATTATTCAACAAAGTCACACGCGACTTTGTGAATAACTAACTTCGGCTAATCAGAGCCCATACATTCTAATACTGTACGGAGACGACTCTCCGTACAGTATTATTCCGAAGTTTTGAACGAAGCGACTTCTGATGAAGCATCCGAAGCTCGCTTCGCTCAACACTAATTACATCATTAGAGCAGATTTTGCTCACAGAATACTTGGTGCCCAAACAGGGACTGAACAACACATGTGATGACTCAGATCAATGATCACACCTCACTGGGATGGACAAACTAAGTAGATGCATGGTAAAAATCCTTTTTTCTTACAAATCTTCCACTCATTTCTTGTGTTAAGACTTCTGATCTGAGTAAGTTCTCTGTCTATAATGACCTTTTGTAAATGAATGATGGTTAAGACTAACTAACCTATGTTAATTTTACAGTTGAGACAGTCTGTGGATACCCAAACTTTTGAGTGACTGGTTAAAGAGTCTCACGGTTATGTTTTGGTAAGCGGCTATGGGTGTTCCTGAAGTGCAGCGAGCACTGCAGCCCCACAACAGAACTAACAAATCAACTGTGTGAATATATATTATTGTCAGTCCTGTAAAAACATATATAGGACTATATATAGTAATATAAGTGTGAAATTCTTCATCTTTTTAGTGAGTCACAGTGTGGTAATGCAGAAGCAATTCATAAGGTCCGGTCAGGGGTGCAACTAGCATTTCTGCCTAAATGAAAGCACTCATTGCCCATGGCCCTTCCGCTGCCCCCCACTTGCCCCTACCTTGTGTTGCCTATATCTGTCCTCTAAGTGTGACTCCACCAAGAGAAAGGTATTAAATATTTGGGCATTGTTGATTAATGAGAATCCCTGAATGAGAAGGTGAAAGAGTGTAAGCAGGGCGGATTGGGAACTAAAAGTGGAAAAAAAAACATAAAAGTGGCCCTATGTTGTAGATAGGTCCAAACTGACAGAAGGTGATGCAACATTAGGAAAGACGTATTTATCATAACCCTTAAATCTTCATTCCTATTTCTACATAATAAATTATATTTTCTGAAGTGACACAACCCCTTTAACATTCTCATTGCCATTTATATGTTATGACATTGCCATAGTCACATGATTCTCACTATTGGTCGCATAACTATGATGTCATTGTAATTTACATATACAGTACAGACCAAAAGTTTGGACACACCTTCTCATTCAAAGAGTTTTCTGTATTTTCATGACTATGATAATTGTAGATTCACACTGAAGGCATCAAAACTATGAATTAACACATGTGGAATTATATACTTAACAAAAAAGTGTGAAACAACTGAAAATATGTCTTATATTCAAGGTTCTTCAAAGTAGCCACCTTTTGCTTTGATTACTGCTTTGGTCTGTACTGTATATATATATATATATATATATATATATATATATATATATATATATATACGTATATATGCATCGCAACTGGTTATGGATTGACCATAAAAACAATGGAGGTCATTTATTAAGACTGGCGTTTTAGATGTTTTAGAGGTGAACATCCATACCGACTTGAGGTTTTGTGTAGCACATGACTTTCAAGATATTAGACTCACTGACATTACATAAAAGGTGTCAGCACATACCAAAGAGCAGACCGCTGAAGCTCTAGGGAGCACATTGTCAGATCAGGTGGCCAGAAAGGCAACATTACTCTACTTGATGTTGGCTGCCCCATCAACCATGCCTATAGTAGGCTTAAAATTGCTACAGATCCTCAAGAACCAGACAGTACCTCACAAGAAAAAGATGGATGGATGGATGGATGGAGGTACCAAACATGGAGAAGAGAGTTTGTGGCTTATACACACATAGGTCTGTCTGCACTGTTGTGTGTTTCCCATGCTGGCCACCCTGTCCCAGTCAGCAGAATGTGGCTGCAAAATTTGTACAGGGATGCCTAACATATGCAAGGCATAACCCTGGTAAGCCTACCTGATTACCCAGGAAGTGCACCCTGAGACCAGATTATCCATTCCAGAGACTGCAGGTGGACTTCATACAGCTACTGAATGTGGGTACTTACGAGTACGTCCAGATCTGTGTAGTCTTGTTCTCGGGTTGGCCCGAAGCCTGGCCAGTGGCTAAGGAAACTCCTAAAACCACAGCCAAAAAGGTTAATAAGTTAAGTAGTCTGTTGGTATAGGATCCCAGAGACCATAGAAAGTGATAGGGGCATACACTGATCATAGGGGTACCATGAGGAATCATCCATTGAGCAGTTTGGTCACCACTAGTGTTGAGCGAGTGCTCTGGCACTAGGGAGTGCTCGATTGCTCGGCCGATCACCCGAGCATAATGTAAGTCAATGGGGGGTGCCTGGTTTAAAAAGTTCCCCCAAATAAAAAAAAAAGGCCCCGAATCTTCCAATAGCCCTTAAAAGGGCTTTTATTTGTTTTTAAAATAAATTCTATCCCTGAATAGCCATTTCTGTCCCTACACAATCTGTCCCTCCTTGCGGCAGCTCTCCCTGACTAACACTGGCTGGGAAGGCGTCACCGGGCGCTATATAGCACCTGATGACGCGTTCCCAGCCAGCCAATCAGTGTAATGCCAGTAGCTAAGATGGCTACTGGCATTACACTGAATGCCATCCCTCCCCGCACGCTAATTAATTAGCGTTCGGGGAGGGGACTCGAGCATGGCGCTCGAGTACACCCGGCGCTCGAGTACACCCAGTGTTCGGACGAACATGCTCGCTCATTGCTAGTCACCATCTTATGGGCATCTATAATAAATTATTTGGAGCAAAGTGTTGGTTCTGGCGTCTGTTTTGCCCGCCAGCCAGATACTTGTACTGAATGGCTTCTTTGCTCCAGCAGTCTGATAGGAGTTATAATACTCTTTTCACTGATTCTCATAAGAGATATCAGAGGGGTAAAGTGTCATCTACTTTTGCCAAAAGAAATCTACAGTAAATATTATTGGTTCCCCATTTATTAAATATTTCCCATAATCATCGGGCCCCTGCTACATTAAACCACAATAAGGCAGTTGCTTGAAGGTATCCCCTATCCACAGAATAGGGGATAATTATGAGATCACTGGGGATCCTACTACTGGGGCACCCAACAAACTCGATAACGGGGAACCTATACCCCTTGGAACCCCCCAACAATAAAAAAAGCCCCCAGTTTGGCATACACACTGCCACTCCATTCATGTCTATTGGAGCTTCAGAGAAACCGAGTACAGTGCTTCGTTATCTCCGGAACTCCCATAGAAATTAATACAGTGAATGTGTCACCGGTCACTCAATTCTTTCAGGGCCACAGGTTACGGTGTCCTAGTTCTTCAAACAACCCCTTGAAGCTGGAAAAGGTCCCTCTGGACTGTCGTTTATACCAGGTTATATGTTTGGTCAATGTAGATTACAATGTTCTAGCAATCGAAGGTTGTGTTCACAAGGTGTAGCAGCAACAGGTGGACAATACCCCTTACAGATTTGCTGCAAAATCACATGTCCATGCAGTGTATGGAGGAGGGGTTTCAGAAGCATCAGAACGCCACACCTTCACTGCATGGCCTTAGCCTTGGGACATCAGAAAATCCGGAAAGAGGGATGGCACTCGTTAGTTCAAATGCAATTTGAATTTATTGAGGACTGACCTAAACAAAAAGTAATGTTTCGGTAATCAAGCTTTTGATGGAGAAGTGTGCAGGAACATGTAATCACCATATTTTCACATCAAGGGGAAGACAATTTAGCAGTGACTTCCTATTACAGGACTACACTGGAATTAACACATTCTTTTGTGTACTGGTAGACTGCATGCTCAGGGCTGGATGTTATACACCTGTAGTACTGGTAGACTGCATGGTCAGGGCTGGATGTTATACACCTGTGGCACTGGTAGACTGCATGGTCAGAGCTGGATGCTATACACCTGTCGTAATGGTAGACTGTATGGTCAGGGCTGGATGCTATACACCTGTCGTAATGGTAGACTGTATGGTCAGGGCTGGATGTTATACTCCTGTGGTACTGGTAGACTGCATGGTCAGGGCTGGATGTTATCCATCTGTGGCACTGGTAGACTGCATGGTCAGAGCTGGATGCTATACACCTGTGGTACTGGTAGACTGCATGGTCAGGGCTGGATGTTATCCATCTGTGGTACTGGTAGACTGCATGATCAGGGCTGGATGCTATACACCTGTCGTAATGGTAGACTGCATGGTCAGGGCTGGATGTTATCCATCTGTGGTACTGGTAGACTGCATGGTCAGGGCTGGATGTTATACACCTGTAGTACTGGTAGACTGCATGGTCAGGGCTGGATGCTATACACCTGTCGTAATGGTAGACTGCATGGTCAGGGCAGGATGTTATCCATCTGTGGCACTGGTAGATTGCATGGTCAGGGCTGGATGTTATACACTGTGGTACTGGTAGACTGCATGGTCAGGGCTGGATGTTATACTCCTGTGGTACTGGTAGACTGCATGGTCAGGGCTGGATGTTATACACTGTGGTAATGGTAGACTGCATGGTCAGGGCTGGATGTTATACACTGTGGTAATGGCAGACTGCATGGCTAGAGGCTGGATGTTATACACTGTGGTACTGGTAGACTGCATGGTCAAATGCTGGATGTTATACACTGTGGTACTGGTAGACTGCATGGTCAGGGCTGGATGTTATACACTGTGGTAATGGTAGACTGCATGGTCAGGGCTGGATGTTATACACTGTGGTAATGGCAGACTGCATGGCTAGAGGCTGGATGTTATACACTGTGGTACTGGTAGACTGCATGGTCAGGGCTGGATGTTATACTCCTGTGGTACTGGTAGACTGCATGGTCAGGGCTGGATGTTATACACTGTGGTAATGGTAGACTGCATGGTCAGGGCTGGATGTTATACACTGTGGTAATGGCAGACTGCATGGCTAGAGGCTGGATGTTATACACTGTGGTACTGGTAGACTGCATGGTCAGGGCTGGATGTTATACACTGTGGTAATAGCAGACTGCATGGCTAGAGGCTGGATGTTATACACTGTGGTACTGGTAGACTGCATGGTCAGGGCTGGATGTTATACACTGTGGTAATGGTAGACTGCATGGCTAGAGGCTGGATGTTATACACTGTGGTACTGGTAGACTGCATAGTCAGGGCTGGATGTTATACACCTGTCCTGTGGTACTGGTAGACTGCATGGTAAGGAGCTTGATTTTATACACCTGCCGAGTGAAAGAAACACTTATGATGTATATCCATTAACATCAGGAGTGTTCATTCCATACTGTAATGTAGCACATTACAAGAAGGTAACTTGGCCTAAAACTGGGCATACACAATAGCTGTTGATCGAACGATCAGCTACTGTATCTCTCCTAACTCCCTAACAACTCTTCCACACATGTTCGGCTCATGTGTATTCTATGGAGAGAGAGACCAAAGCAGCTGCCAGACACTTATGGGAGCAGCTTATCTCTGGGGAGAACAAAAGAACTGTGCAAAAATATTCATTTCACCAGATCCTTTTCTCCCCCGACACCATCTGGCAGGGGAGAGTCGTGAGTTCTCCATACACATTAGGGTGTCAGATGAACCCGCCGCTCGTCAGTTCAACCAAAGATACACTAATGTGAATGCTTGATTGAATCGTTGTTCCTCTTTGCTTGCTATATGGCCCCAAGTGTCGTAAGTGTAGTGTACAATGTAAGGAATCGAGCTACCCTCCTCAGGCCGTTGCTGCATGGACATGCCACCAAGTTGTATAATCAGGAGAAATCCATCATCCAGCAAGTATGAGACCATCATTTCACATCTGCAGCAGTGATTCCGGCACGCTGTTCCGGTTGCAAACGAAATGCAAAAATGCTGAGAATCAGCCAGACAGAAATTGCTGCATGCTGTGGTAGGTGTCTGGACGATTCCCCACATTCTCTGCGGGATCAGGTGCCGGATCTCTGTGCCGCACATGACAGAGTATAGGTACATAGCCAACTAAGCCGCAAATAACTGTGCACTATTTATCATAGCTTTTAGGGAAATAAAGATCTCCACATTCATGGCTCTGCTAGATTTATATCAAGCTGGCAGCTCAGGGGAGTGTCTTTTCTGCTGCAGCTAAGGAGGCGTGTTTCAGCTCTCCCTATCACAGCTCAGGAGGCGTGTCTCAGCTCTCCCTATCACAGCTCGGAGGGGCGTGTCTCAGCTCTCCCTATCACAGCTCAGGAGGCGTGTTTCAGCTCTCCCTATCACAGCTCAGGGAGAGCTGAGACACGCCTCCTATCACAACTCAGCATGGAGTTGAAGGATGACACTGAGCATGTGCGGCCTTCTCAGTGAGCAGGTCAAAGAAATAAGAAAAAAAACAGCGGGTGGCGCTATACAGATACATTTTATTAAATAACTCAGTGGCTATGCTAAAGTTTTAATTACATGCAATTACAAAAACATTCAGATGCAGGGGCTGGTTTGAAAAATGTAGAATATTAATATACAGTTACAGTGTTATAAAATCATTATCCCAAAGGAAGAGAACATGAGAATAATTGCAGAGGGAAACTCAACTCAACTCAACTTTGTCTCTCCAAAAAGAAGGAATTTTCATCATGGACACTGAAATACTTTCTTTCATTTAATCCAATGGGTATGATGAATTTCACAAACCAGTTAGGTAATTTTTAGAGACAATTCAAAAACTACAAACTTCTAAAGAATCGATAGTGAACAATCCACAACATAAAACACAATAATAGGCATACTGGATGAAATTCTATGTTAAAGGGAACCATGAAAATGCAGTGCAGTCTGCAGGCAGCATGTTACAGAGCAGGAAATGGGTCAGTAAAACTTGAAATTTAGTGGTGATCGAGCACTAAGGTGCTCGTATGCTCGGGTGCTCTGGGCGAGCACTCAGGGGTGCTCGAGTGCTTGGCCGAGCACCCGAGCATAATTAAAGTCTATGGGATTAAAACCAGGGCGGGGGGTTCCTGGTTTACACAAGTGCCCCAAATTTAAAAAAAAAAACACACACAGACACAGAGACATACTTACCTCCCCTGGCAGCTCCCGACCTGCTCCAGCAGGAAGACGGCGCAGAGTGGTAAATTTTACCACAGCGCCACCTGCTGGACGGGAGGAGGGAGCTGCAGGGAAAGGTAAGGACGGATCCGTCATGACCCCAATGCAAGTCAATGGGGATGGATCCGTTTACTAGTGTGTCACACCAAACGGACCCGTTCCCATTGACTTGCATTGGGGTCATGACGGATCTGTCTAGGGGACTCGAGCTTCGGCCGAGAATGAAATTCCAAAAAAAAAAAAAAAAGGAGGAGGAAAGAAGGTTTGTATACAAACATAGAAGATGATTCTTTACGGTAAGAGCAGTGAGACTATGGAACTCTCTGCCTGAGGAGGTGGTGATGGTAAGTTCACTATAAGAGATCAGGAGGGGCCTGGATGTATTTCTGGAGGTAATAATATTACAGGTTATAGTTACTAGAGAGGGGGCGTTGATCCAGGGAGTTATTCTGATGTCTGATTGGAGTCGGGAAGGAATTTTTTCCCCTAAAGTGAGCAAAATTGGCTTCTACCTCACAGGGGTTTTTTTGCCTTCCCCTGGATCAACTTGTAGGATAACAGGAAGAACTGGATGGACAGAGGGCTTTTTTCGGCCTCATAAACTATGTTACTAGAATAACATGGATCGCACATCCACGTGCTATACATTGATTAGAGATGAGTGAACCATTCAAAATTTTATTCGCCGATCTTTTCATAAGATTCGTATATTCTACGAATCTATTTAACAAATCTGTGTACAAATCATACGTTATTATGTGGGGTTTTTCGAACATTCGCGCACTAATAACGAACGTTCAGTTTTAAAAGGTACGCAACTTCTGTGAACACATACACATGAGCGTACAAATTGCGTACCAAAATGACGGTCTTTGCTGGAGCGGAATGGTGGAGCAGGAGGAACGCTCTGCGTCTGACCCCTGGCTACATATGGATACTGTATCAGCAGATGACAGCAGATCATCCGGCTGAGACTGAGATGAGTGTGCCATCCACTCCACTACCTCATCCACTTTCTCCTCCACTACAGTTTTGCGCCTTGGTGGGTTAGCCTGGTGGAACAACAGCCAAGTATTGTGAATATTACAAGTAGAAGCTCCGGCTACAGGTCCTTCGGCACTGCTGCCCTGTGCCACCTTCTCCTTTTTTTAGAGCTCGAGGTCTGGCTGGAACTGGACCTCTTTTGCTTATACATTCCAGACATTTTTCACTTCACTCTGTGGCCCTGCAGCTGGTCTTTGTCTCTCTCCCTGCCTGATTAATTACTAGCTCTGCACTTTCCCTGCACTTGCCCTACAGTATCCCTGATGTGTAATATGGATTCCCAGAACAATTACACCCCAATTTCAACAACACAGGTCTCAGTCTTTAGGAAGATGCACACACAGTGCTTCTGCTCGTCTCAGCAGTCAGAGCAGAAGTGATGCGTCACTGGCTTACTGAGCCTTAGCCAATCAGAGCAAGCCCTGTCCACTAGGTCAGGTGACGTCTTTTGCGCACGAATAACGAACTAACAGTAAAAGTTCGCTAAGTAATTGAATTAGTACGCAACAGTGTATAGAGTAACTTATACGTAGCATTAGCGTACAATTTATCGGACAAGTACGTAGCGAATGCGTAGAAAGCCTTAAGAACATTTTCGGATTCACTTCGCAGCTGAAAAATTCCAAGATTCAGTACGAATCAACAAATCGGCGAATAGATTCGCTCATCTCTAACATTGATCTATAAATGCTTCTCAGTGTAATAAATAGTATACAGCCCCCTGATATATGCACTGTACACGAGGTACTGGTATACGCTTTGATCAAAATGCATAAGCCCACTCACCATCTCAAGACTGACTCTTCAAGTGGGACCTACTCTAAATTGGCGCTGCGCCACCGATGTTGCAGATGGCAGGACCCAGCAGTCAAACAGCACCCTTGCTGCTAGACAAAGCCACCCTGGCACTGCCCCCCTCCCCCCAACACACCAGCATAGCACCACAGCAACAGTGGCAACCACACAGTACCGCACCATGTGGACAGATGTCAAAAGCGCACCTTTCCATGTCTTCTCAGGAACTCCAACTGAGAACTGGTAGGAATTAATTAACCCTTATGTAGACTCCTGTAAGGCCTCGGTTTGCAGTTTCTGAGACCATGTGGAAAGGTGAGCCTTTGATCTCTGTTCAGATGGTGCAGTGCTGCATGACGGCTGTTGTTTCTGTGGTGCTGTGCCTCTGGGTTGGTGCAGTGCCAAGGGGGCCTAGTCTACTGGAGGTGAAAACTTGGTCAGGACTCTACCTGCCAATGGAACAACTTTTAGCAAATGAGGCAGTGGAAAAATGGCCCAAGGGTCATTGAAAAGGGTTTAGGCAGAAACCCCTCTGTCCTGTGTGGGGGGCCCTGGTTTGATCGTTGCTATGGGGCCCTTACTTCTCTATGTACCCCACTGATAGTAGCCACTGATAAATCACTTCCAGTACAAGTAGTTGTGACTCCAGCTGATGTGAAGATCACCTGTTATGGCCACAATGACACCACCTTAATCAGCATTAGACACATTTGGAGGGTTTATAGGGAATGTTCAATTCATTTCAGGACCACATACAGCATCTCCACCGGCTGCATTCCTTTAGTCCCGACTCAATTATCATGTGGGAAGAGTCACATTGCAGCAGACAGGGAGCTGGATGATGGCCATGTATTACAGCTGTGGGCCTACTCTCATGAGCACAGTGGCAGAGCCCATGAGATCAGAATGTCGTACTAGTTTTCAGCAGTTTTTTTTAGTACTCCTGTCTGAACCATATTATTACAACACCGATGCTCAAGGGGTTAAATTATACATCAGAAAACATCATTAGACAACAGGTCCTACAGAGAAGCTCCACATCTGTCACAATTCTTACACATTCCTAAACTTTAAAATGGCTTTTCCCCTGCGTGAGTTCTATGATGTTTAACAAGACTTGATTTATGACTAAAAGACCTCCCACATTCCGAACATGAATATGGCTTCTCCCCGGTGTGAACTCTTAGATGTTTTATAAGCAATGCCTTCAGGCCAAAACACTTCCCACATTCAGAACACATAAACGGCTTCCCCCTTGTGTGAATTCTCTGATGTGCAGCAAGATGTGATTTCAGACTAAAACATTTACCGCATTCCGAGCATGAATATGGCTTCTCCCCTGTGTGAATTCTTAGATGTTCTTCAAGCGTTGATTTCACACCAAAACACTTCCCACATTCAGGACACATAAATGGCTTCTCTCCTCCATGAGTTCCCTGATGTCTAACAAGACCTGATTTGTGACTAAAATGTTTCCCACATTCAAGACAAGAAAATGGCTTCTCCCCTGTGTGAGTTCTCTGATGCCGAATGAAACTTGATTGACGGTTAAAACATTTCCCACAGTCTGAACATGAAAATGGCTTCTCTCCTGTGTGAATTTTTAGATGCTCCACGAGATGTGGCTTCTGACTAAAACACTTCCCACATTCAGGACATGAAAATGGCTTCTCACCTGTGTGTATTTTCACATGTTCCACAAGATATAGTTTCCGACTAAAACACTTCCCACATTCAGGACATGAAAATGGCTTCTCCCCTGTGTGAGTTCTCTGATGTCTATGAAGATCCGATTTCTGACTAAAACATTTCCCACAATCTGTACATGGAAATGACTTCTCTCTCTCTTGAGTTTTCTGATGATATAGAGATGATTTTGGATTTAAGTATTCCCCATATACTGAACATAAAAATGGCTTCTCCCGCAAGTGGATTTTTAGATGAGTCACAACATACGATTTCCGACTAAAACATTTCCCACACTCAGGACATGAATATGGCCTCTCTCCTGTGTGAATTCTCTGATGTCCAACTAGAATGAATTTCCGGGTAAAAGATTTCCCACATTCTGTGCATAAAAATGACCTTTTTTCTACGTGATTTCTCTCATGCAAGGAAAGATTAGATTTATTTTTAAAATGTTTCCCAAAGATTCCCCCCCATCTATATCCAGATATTTGTTTGCCAATCAATGACTGATTACATAAAGGTTTCTTGTGACCAGCAGTATCGGTGGATAGATCTCCGCTGTGAAGGACTGAGGGTACATTAGGAGTTATTGAATTAGCTTGTGTGGTATTGTTATCTTCTGCTTCATGATAGGAAGATAAATGGAGATGCTTATGGTATACGCCCATCTTGTCTTCAGCTGGAAAATGAAACAAAATTATGTTAATTTTCCCAAAGCAAATATACACGTTGATTTCTTATGTTAATCTGTGTTCCCCAACAGCAGCACAATAATGGAGGTATTTATGCCCCTGTGTACTGGTAGGACAGATGGAGGTTTTACTTTATTACCAATATTTTAACCCCCCTCCAAAAATAAAGGCTAGCTGTGTCAATAACAAGAACTTAAAGGGGTTGTCCGAGTTATTAAAAACAATATAGCACTGTAAATCTGATGGGCAGCAATATATAACTAATTTAAGCAAGTTTTAGGCAAACAATTTATATATTTCCTCATTTCCCTAGTTCTCTTCTGGCCATTTGTTTACCTGCAGTAATAACAATCTCTGCCCCTCCCTTCCTGCTCTGCTAAGGGAGTGAATACAAGTACTGTGTGACATATCTGCCTGCTGGGATACTCTGCAGCATGTTGTATGTGTAGGACTACAAGTCCCAGCTGTACAATGACACTGCTGATACACACAGGACCTTCCCTCTACCTTTCTTGTGCAATACTCTGCAGATCTCCTCTGTCAGCTCATGTGTCCAGCATTTGTCTCCTCACTGCCTGCAGCTACTGTTGTAAAGCCTTCAGCCCTGTGCTGGCTGAAGGGGTTAATGTTTTATCCGAAAAAATCCAGGGAGAAGGAGACACAGAGCAGTCGGCAGCTCAGCTAGTGCAGGTGGGCATGGCCAGCACAGTGACGTCTTGTGTACAGACTCTTATCTGCTTGTGCACGAACTTTAGCAGAGCTGGAAAGCTGACATCACAGGTCATGTGACCCTGAGTGAAATCTGAGAAATGAGCAGCTTTAGAAGCACAAAGTGCATTTAAAAGCTGTTATATTTGACTAGTTAGAAACATACAAAGAACAAAAAAAATAACTTTGACAACCCCTTTAAAAAGGGAGGGAAAATTGTGTTGCTGTTTGGGCCAGAGGAAAATGGATTAAAGTTAGAAATCACTCTTCCCTTATGTCCTACCAGCAGCACAGTAATAATTAGCAAGAAGAAGAGCAGAGCTCAAGACAGACTATCCACACACAATACTCTCCGAGATCTGTTCAGACCAGCTACAACTGATGAGCAAAAGGGTAACAATGTTTTGAACTTTTCAGGCTCCATATCTCAGCATCCACTACAGCTTCGAACGTGAGACTACCATCATTTTATAGACAATCATCTCGGCTATTTCATACATAAATTGGACTGGCAACTATTTATCCTATGATTAGTTCTGTAACTGCATTGTTACTGTTCTGCTCGTCAGTGAAACTGCATTGTTACTGTTCTGCTCCTGGTGGTGGAACAATCTATTTCTTCTTGTAGACACCAAATTACAACCTGTTCTCACATTCCCTGATAGCTCAGTGTGTCATTAGGTTGATTCTTAAGAAAAAGGTCATTGTTTCAAATCGAGGAGCCGCCATGAAGAAGATTTCCCAAGAAAAGACAAACAGCATCATCTAGATCATCGATGGTGGTATCTCAGCCAAGAAAATTGCCAAACTGCATCATGTGAGGCCATGACAGATGGAATAATACAAAGTGAAATCCATCCATCCATTCTAAAGCCAAGAGGTGGACATCCAGGCAAAATATCGGAGTCAAGTCGTGTCATTAAAAGGTCTATCAGTTCTGATGAGACAAACACTGCAGAGGAGGCGGCCCATGTGCTTCGTAATAGTGAGATCACAGACATCCATGCAATCACAGTGCAATGAGCATTACACAAGTCTGGAATGGTGGCCCGAAAAAAGGTGAAGAAGCCTCGACTTCAACATCGTCATAAGAAGCGTCGGCTCAAGTTTGAAAAAAAGTACGAACAGTGGACAGTAGGATTTTGGAAACGGGTGATCTGGAGTGGTGACACAAAAGTCAATAGAGCAGGCTCTGATGGGGGCAAATGGGTCTGGAAGAAACAAAGGAAAACTGGGCTAACAGATTGAGAAATTGATGGAACTGTCAAGATTGATGGAACTGTCAAGTTTGGTGGAGGAAGCCTAATGATATGGGGTTGTTTCACCGTTAAAGGCATTGACCAGCTGTCTGGTAGCTTCCGGCATTGCCAGATCCATACATCTACGGCAGGCTGCTCCCCTGCTGGAACAGCCTGTCGGAGATGATAAACGCTAGTGTGAAACTAGCTTAAGCTAAGCCCTCTATGAAGTTGTCTAAACACCACAGCTTCCTGTTTGGAAGGAGACTGATCTTGACAAACCTGTCTTGAGAAAGTGACAAGAAATCTATTGAGTATCCATACTGGAATATGTGTAGAACCCAGGGGTCTTAAATCATTAAGCTCCAAGCATCAAAGAAATGGAGAAAATGTCCTCTAAACAAAACATGTATCATCCGCAAGGAACTTTTGGCTTCAGAACTCCAGCCTTTTTTCTTTGAAATTGTCTTTCTGATGTCTAGCTCCCCATCAATGGGAGTCCAACCAACTTTGGGCCATGCAGTTGGCCACTGAGATATTTGAGGAGAAGGGGCGAATCTGTGTCTTCTAGATGGGTTTTGTCTGCCATGAAAAGATTGGGGAAGGGACTTCCCTTTCTTGTCTGCTTGACTTTCCATTAGGTCATCTAGTTCAGCACCAGGTAGCCTATCGGGCTCATAAGGGAGAGGTTCTGTCTGCATCATGTGCATCAAGTAGAAAATCAGCAGCTAAAGTATTTTGTTTGAAGAAAGTCAGAATGTCATCCCTGAAAATTGAAGAAGATATCTTCTCAGGAATCTTGCCACTTCAGACGAGGTTACAGCCACAGAGTCCTGAGCCAAGCAGGCAGAATAATACTTTGTTAGTGCAACCCGCCTATGCATTGAGTCTTGCAGGTTCGACCCATCCTCAGATGGAACAACTACAGGGTGGGAGAGTATTGCATTTGCCATGTCTACCTTAGGGGTAGGACCCCAGGCATACTGGTCCTTTGCAATAGTCTTAAATCTCTTTAAATCAGGACCTTTCTCCAGACGTTTCCATTCTGCCATTATCGTTCTATTTAGGGGATCATCCACTTTGAAGATCCTTGGCCCCCAAGAGGTGGAGTCAGGAGCTTCCCTGTGATCAGTAGCCTGGTCCCTTGACCGGGTGGATCTTAGTAGAGTTTCTATCTTCTCTACAGGGAAGTACACCTTCTGTTACTCCACTTCTTCATCAGACTCTTCAAAGGATGAAGAGTCAACCTCATCCAGGACCTGCAGTTCTTTGTCAAAAACGAATACAGACCGAGGAAGTTGATGTCTGGATGGCGTAATGAATTCTCCATAGACTCTTTCATTCTCCATAGACAAAATCATTCACCCAGACCACTATATCCCATAGCAATGGTTCCTCCATAAGATCCTGAGGGCAACACTAGTGACACCGGTTACACTATGTCCGGGACAGGAATGTCGTAATCCCTACAACTAAGGTGCTTTCTCTTGGAGGTAGAGTTCTTCCCTCCCTCCATCCGTCCCTGCCAGCAGGCAGGAAAAAAACTGAGATGAAATTTAGTGAAATAAATACCATTCATACCAAAAGAAGTACCTCGACAAGAATGGCAAAAAGCCCAATTAGGTTCAATTATCAACCACAATATACAAGATATATAGGACAGAGCTCAGAAAGGCCAGCCTAACAAAGAGAAAAGTAAAAAGTAATAACATTAGTGTTCTAAAGAAAAATTACCCGAGATCATCTACAGGAGAAAAAAAATCAAGAAAGAGTAAAAAAAAATACATAAAATATTCTGCCCACACAAAGGGCAGAAATGATGTAATTTTCGAACCGGAAGTGACATAGCGCCAGTTCACTGCAGTGATGAAGATATACAATAAAGGTACCTATAGAAGAAATAATAGCTCACACCTAGAAGCAATAAAACTGTAGCTCAGAATCACAAAGACTACAGAAGTTCCCGGCCACTCAATGATGCAGGAATAATAACTACTCAACCATAGATCATCATAAAATACATTATGAGAGCTGGGCAGAAAAACAGAACCCAGCTCCAATATCTGTCCCTTGTCCATACAGGACAGAAAAAAACACAACAGGTAGTGAACTAGCTAGCTTTTATTGTAGGAGGGGATACTTAAAGGGGTTCTCCAGAAATTAAGAAAATGAAAATACTTAACTATTACTTTATTATAAATATATTCCCAAATACCTTACAATAGTTATAATGGCTCGTTATGTCGGGGGGCAATTATTAGAAGAAACAAAATGGCCGCCGTCCTATTAGTACACACAGAACCTGTCCTAATCACACAGCAGGACAGGTTACTTCACAACACTGAGGTAAAGAGCTGCCTCATCCTCCTCTCTGCTCTGCTTGTCAGGAATTATGATCCTGAATACAGATGATAAGATCTTCAGCTGAATCTCTGTAGGAATAGAGTCCATGAGGAGACATGAAGTACAGAGAAGAGGAGGGGATGTGGCTGATGAGTAGCAGCTCTTGTATACAGTCTCCATTACCACAGTCTGTCCTCTCTGTCCTTCATGTCTCCTCATGGACTCTACTCCCACAGAGATTCAGCTGAAGATCTTGGATCTTGGAGGATGAGGCAGCTCTTTACCTCAGTGTTGTGAAGTAACTTGTCCTCCTGTGTGATTAGGACAGGTTCTGTGTGCACTAATAGGATGGCAGCCATTTTGTTTCTCCTAGTGATTGCTCCCTAGACAAAATGAGCCATTATAACTAATGAAAGGTATGTGAGAATATATTTATAATAAAGTAATATTTAGGTATTTTCATTTTCTTAATTCTTGGAGAAGCCCTTTAACCAATTATTTGTATCAAAGTAAAACTTTCATCTCTCCTACCAGTACACAAGAAGGACTTTTACTGCAAAAAATCATGTGATGGTGACAGCTCACCACCTCCCCCTCCCTGCACAGTGATCTCTGCATAGGTCACAGAGCATGCCCACACCACTCTCTCATAGAAGTCAATGTACCATCTTCAGTTTCCTATGTCCATAAGGCTGCTGTAAAGCAAATCTCTGAAAAGTTTTTGACAAAACAGAGTGCCAGCTCAGGCAAGATGGCTGTTGCTTAATAATATGCAGGAAATTATTGTACAAACATACAAGAAAAAAAGTAATGTATCAGTGTATAGTTTTAGTTAGTAAAAAAAGACATACAACATATACAGTAATATATTTTGAGGGTACCCAGAAAGTAAGTCATATACAAAGTGCCCTTGAATTAATTTCCCATTAATAAAGTCACTTACAGTCAAAAAAGATGTATGAAAGGTTCTTACCTTTCACAGGATTGTGAAGTCCACTCATTATTTCACCCGACCTTTCCTGTAAAAGGGAAAAAAAGAAAAGCATACTTTGTTGCTGGTTTATCTTATATCCAAGTGAAGATCAAATCCACTAAAAGACCTGAACCTTTCAACATTCAACATTCAGATAAGTATTTTACCAGGGGTGGATTGGCCATAGACCTTACAGGGAAATTTCCTGGTGGGCCGATACCCCAGGGGGCTACTTGGGCCCTCCTCATGGTCGGCCAGTGGAAGTTTTTGGGGATGTATTTTGTGCTGCTGGCAGTATTTTGTGATGGACTGTGTATTTGGCTCTGTTGGGGTGGTATAATGTGCCACATGTAGGGTAAGAAATATACATCAACCTCTTAAGTGTATGTACACTAATGCCAGAAGCCTGACTAATAAAACTGGTGAACTGGAATTAGTGATGTGTGAGGAGGACTATGACATAGTGGGAGTAACTGAGACATGGCTGGATGATACCTATGACTGGGCAGTTAATGTACAGGGTTACAGTCTGTTTAGAAAGGATCGTCAAAACCGGCGAGGGGGAGGGGTCTGCCTTTATATAAAGTCCTGTCTAAAGCCCACACTGCGGGAAGATATAAGTGAGGGACATGAAGATGTGGAGTCACTGTGGGTAGAAATAAATGGAGTCAAAAACAATAATAAAATACTACTAGGAGTTTATTATAAACCACCTAATATATCAGAGACCACAGAAAATCCACTTCTAAATGAAATAGACGAAGCGGCAAATCAGAATGAGGTTGTTATTATGGGGGAACTACCCAGATATAGACTGGGAAACTGAAACCTGTATATCTCATAAAGGAAACAGGTTCTTGGAAATAACCAAAGACAATTACCATTCCCAACTGGTTCAGGACCCGACTAGAGGGACGGCCATACTGGACTTAGTATTAACCAATAGACCTGACAGAACAACAGATGTGCAGGTCGGGGGACACCTGGGAAACAGTGACCATAACATAATAACCTTCCAATTGTCATTCAAAAGAGCGTTTCTTCAGGGAGGAACAAAAATACCAAACTTCAAAAAAGCTAAATTTAGCCAACTAAGAGAGGCCATAGGCCTAACTAACTGGGACAAAGTCCTCAAAAATAAAAATACAGCCACAAAATGGGATATTTTTAAAAGCATCCTAATATCTAATTGTGAGAGGTACATACCATATAGGAATAAAATAATAAGAAACAAGAAAAAACCAATGTGGATAAATAGAACTGTAAAGAAAGGAATAAATGACAAACAGAAAGCATTTAAATCACTAAAACAGGAGGAGAGCGAGGAAGCATTGAAAAACTATAAGGAAAAAAATAGAATATGTAAAAGACAAATAAAAGCAGCCAAACTAGAGACCGAGAGATTAATCGCCAAAGAGAGTAAAACTAACCATAAAATGTTCTTCAATTATATAAATACTAAAAAGTATAAACCTGAAGGTGTCGGCCCCTTACAGAGTAATGAGGGGGGAGTAGCAGAGAGCGATGAGGAGAAAGCAAAGCTACTAAATAACTTTTTCTCCACTGTATTCACTGAGGAAAATAAACTGTCAGATGAAATGCAGAATATAAAAGTAAATTCCCCTTTAAAAGTGTCCTCTCTGACCCAGGAAGAGGTACAGCAACGTCTTAAAAATATTAAAATAGACAAATCACCAGGACCGGATGGAATACACCCCCGTATCCTAAGAGAATTAAGTAATGTCATCGACAGACCCTTATTTCTGATATTTAAGGACTCTATACTGACAGGGAGTGTTCCACAGGATTGGCGCATTATAGCAAATGTGGTGCCAATATTCAAAAAGGGTCCAAAAACAGAGCCCGGAAACTATAGGCCGGTAAGTTTAACTTCTGTTGTGGGTAAACTGTTTGTAGGTTTTCTGAGAGATGCTATCTTGGAGTAACTCAATGAAAATAAGCAAATAACTCCGTATCAGCATGGCTTCATGAGGGATCGGTCATGTCAAACCAATTTAATCAGTTTCTATGAGGAGGTAAGTTCTAGACTTGACCGCGGCGAATCAATGGATATCGTATATTTGGACTTCTCCAAAGCGTTTGACATGGTACCACATAAAAGGTTAGTATATAAAATGAGAATGCTTGGCCTGGGAGAAAATGTCTGTATGTGGGTAAGTAACTGGCTCAGTGATAGAAAACAGAGAGTGGTTATTAACGGTACATACTCAGATTGGGTCACTGTCACTAGTGGGGTACCACAGGGGTCAGTATTGGGTCCTATTCTCTTCAATATATTTATTAATGATATTGTAGAAGGTTTGCACAGTAAAATATCAATTTTTGCAGATGACACTAAACTGTGTAAAGTAATTAACACAGAAGAGGACAGTACACTGTATATATAGTACAGAGGACAGTACACTGCTACAGCAGGATCTGGATAGACTGGAGGCTTGGGCAGAAAAGTGGCAGATGAGGTTTAACACTGACAAATGTAAGGTTATGCATATGGGAAGGAATAATGCAAGTCACCAGTACATACTAAATGGTAAAGCACTGGGTAACTCTGACATGGAAAAGGACCTAGGAATTTTAATGAATAGTAAACTAAGCTGTAGAAACCAGTATCAGACAGCTGCTGCCAAGGCCAATAAGATAATGGGTTGCATCAAAAGAGGCATAGATGTCCGTGATGAGAACATAGTCCTGCCACTTTACACATCACTAGTCAGACCACACATGGATGACTGTGTACAGTTCTGGGCCCCTGTGAACAAGGCAGACATAGCAGAGCTGGAGAGGGTTCAGAGGAGGGCAACTAAAGTAATAACTGGAATGGGTGGACTACAGGACCCAGAAAGATTATCAAAATTAGGGTTATTTACTTTAGAAAAAAGACGACTGAGGGGAGATGTAATAACTATGTATAAATATATCAGAGGTCAGTACAGAGATCTCTCCCATCATCTATTTATCCCCAGGACTGTGACTGTGACGAGGGGACATCCTCTGCGTCTGGAGGAAAGAAGGTTTGTACATAAACATAGAAGAGGATTCTTTACGGTAAGAGCAGTGAGACTATGGAACTCTCTCCCTGAGGAGGTGGTGATGGTAAGTTCACTATAAGAGTTCAGGAGGGGCCTGGATGTATTTCTGGAGGTAATAATATTACAGGTTATAGATATTAGAGATGGGGCGTTGATCCAGGGAGTTATTCTGATTGGAGTCGGGAAGGCATTTTTCCCCCTAAAGTGAGGAAAATTGGCTTCTACCTCACAGGGGTTTTCTTTTTGCCTTCCTCTGGATCAACTTGTAGGAAAACAGGCCGAACTGGATGGACAGATGTCTTTTTTCGGCCTTACAAACTATGTTACTATGTTACAATATGGTATTGTTGGCCCCGCCTACTTGTGTTGGCCCTGCTTTTATCAATTTGGACCCGACTACAAAACGGGGCTACTTTTAGTATTTTTTCAGGGCCACTTTAAGCTCCCAGTCCGCCCCTGTATTTTACACATGAACAAAAATGTTTCTGACAATTTTCTGCGTGAAATTGTCTGATCCTATCCTGCAGGGGGCGCTGTGCTCATCACTTCCAGTTCTTTCATAGGTAAATTTATTATAATTAGTAAGGTACCTTTCATTGCTGCTTGAAACTGAACCTTATATCCACTCGTTCTTTTTCTTTGTGAAATAGATGCAATGTTTTGCAAAAGCAGTAAAATTATGTAGTGAATCAATGACTTCTTAAATACATCTGCCATCGATGCAGCTGCCTGGCATTGTGCTGTTATTTAGTCTATTATTTACATCTACAATGCAGAATGAAATAGAGCGGATGGTATACTGCACTGCTGCTGGGGGAGGTCAGTAGAAAGCTCCAGTACATCAGTCTATAGAGGATTTGTAGAACCTCAGCTTCACCTACCTGATGATCCAGTGGGATATTTGGCTTCTCCTCCGGACAGTCCTGGGAATACAGAGGACTGGGACATCTCTCTGGTGGATTTCTCTGACTGGATCCATCTATAGGAAATACACACAGTGACTGAATACATTGTCTATATGTGATGATCAGATGATGGAGGAATCTGACTCTCAGAACTGTTCTCTCCTCTACAGTCATGGAAGGTCTCCTCTTACCCGGTGATGTGAGGGACTGGTGATTCTCCATCATGACGTCCTTGTACAGATCCTTGTGTTCTTCTAAATACTCCCACTCCTCCATGGAGAAATAGACAGCGACATCCTGACACCTTATAGGAACCTGACAACACAAGGATACAGTCATTACCAGACCCCTCCCTTGGTGTTATTGTATAATGTCCCAGCATTCCCAGCAGCGCTCACCTCTCCGCTCAGCAGCTCAGTGATCCTGGTGGTAAGTTCTAGGATCTTCTGCTCATGTATCAGGGAATGAGGTGGAGGCTCGGTGATGGGGCTCTGGGTCCTGCTCCATCCTCCTGACACACGGGGTGTCACACACTCACCAGACGACTTCTTCACTACTGTGTAATCCTGTGTATGGGGAGACGCCGATCACTACAGAGATTCTAAGAATCCTTCACCTTTCCAGACATTTCCCTGGTTTATTACTAGAGATAAGAGTGATGTCATGTGAGACTCTCACCTCTCCAGTTATCAAGGAGATGATCTCCAGGGTGAGGTCTAATATCCTCGCAGCCATGTGGTCTCTGTCCTTCTCCATCCTTGGTGGGTCATTTATGGAAAGAACCATTAAAGAGAGGCCTGTACCACAGGAATTTAAGGAAAATAAGGAGGAATGAGAGCAAAATCACATTTGGAAGAAGATCTCATATAAAGTAAAATGTTTAACAAATTGAGAATTATAAAGGATTATAATAAAGAAGCAGAATGGAGGTGACTTAGCTATTGAGAATCAATACAATACATAGAACTACAAGTAACAGCACACTGCTTATCAAATACACAAAGATATAAGCATTATACAAAGTAAACTGCTTGGTTGCTATACTTACTGTTGGAAAAATTAGAAGCTCTTTGCACATATTATTGATCAAAAATATACCGAGCCCATCTACTGGAGACAAGGTGGATTCCAACAGACGGGGCCTACTCTAACACATGCCTCTCCTGGGCTAACAGCCGGCAATCTGAGCAAAGTAGGACACTAAGGGGAATAACTACTGTGTGTTACACTGGCATTCTTTGTCCGCCATTGCCCTGAAATTCTCTTTCTTCAGCCTTGCAATTCTGCCATCATGACAACTCTATGCTGTGCCCGGCATGGTAGCCTCAAGAAGGCTTGAGGCTAACACAGCGCTCTCTCTCAATTGACCACAGCATCTGAGGGGTTAAATGTCAGGAAGGGTTATATATGGGAGTCTATTTCCATATTGCACATACCTGGTATTCAGAGCCCATAGACAGACACTCAGACCCTTACTGTATATGACAGACAGCAGTTTCCTTACCCCGGGGGCTGTGCACTTGTGTTCCAGTCGCCGGTGTGTACCACCAAGATCTCATACCCTGATGTGTCTGCAAGTACGGCTGGAAGGTGGAGAGGGCAGGACTTCCTGTTTGGGTCTGTATTGAGGCAGCTGATACCGAGAAACAGGAAGTGACAGTGGTCTATGAACCAGCGCTCTCGCTGAAAGATCATTAAGATGGAAAAGGTTCAGAGTGGATCTGGTGGCCATACTGGTTAGGTGTAATAGCATACAGGGAACATTTCTGAGAGGGACATTCGAGATTAGTGTATTAAAGGGGTTGTCTGGATTCAGGGCTGAACCCAGAAATAACCCCTTCTGTATTCACTTACTACGTATGAGAGGAGTATCGGCACTCTGTTCAGTCATGTTTCCATTATAAATTCCATTCAGCCATCAAAAAACACACTGATGAGACCAAGCCCTTAAAGGCTATGTAGACCTTTGAGGGCATTTTTTTATTATTGGATTTTACTCATTTTGGGCTAAAAGAAATAATGTTTTTCAATTGTTTTTTTAATTAAAACTATTGAGCTGTTCCTTCACAAAATTTTAACTGTTTGTCTAGCTGTGTGAATCCGACTTTCACTGGTTATGTAATAAACCTTATCTCTCAATTACTAAAAGGTCATAAACATTTATTTAAGCCACATTCTTATCAGCTTCCTCCCTGACAGAACAGTGAAAACAGACACCAGCCTACTAGATAATCTCAAGGCTGTGCAGAGAAAAGGGCTCCACATTTTTTAATAAAGACCAATTGACCAGAAAGGTCAAAGTTAGAAAATAATATGTAGTGAATGTAATCTTCTCATCAGAGACTGCATTTCTGAGTTATCCCCTCTCTTCTAATTGTAGCTGGGTCATGTGACCAACTCCCTGACCTCCAACTGACCCAGGACAGGAAGCCAGTTACTGCTCTATTCATTCCTATGAGACTCATAGTGAGGCTCCCATAGGAATAAATAGAGAAATAGACTTCCTGTCCACACATAAGATGCTGTGTTAGTTGGTGAGTCTGATTGCTGGTCACATGACACAGATGAGAAATATCAGGGAGATATAACTCACAAATACAGACACTGGTAAGAGAATGACATTTACTACAGATTACATCATGTACATTTCTAGCAGGACATGGAATAACATTTTTTGCGGGAGTTCTTTAAATAAGTGTTTATGACATTTTAGTAATTTAGAGATAAGGGTTATTATATAACCAGTGATAGTGAAAGTAGGATTCACACAGCTATACAAACAGTTAAGCTGTTGTGAAAGAACAGCTTAATAGTTTTAATAAAAAACCATTGAAAAACATGATTTTTAGCCCAAAATGAGTAAAATGCAATAATAAAAAATGCCCTCAAAAGGTCTACATAGCCTTTAAGGCCTTCGTCTCATCAGAACAAAATTATTTTTAGCTCAAAATCAGTACAATACAATAAAAATTTGCCCCCAAAGGTGTCCATAGCCTTTAAGTCACATGATGACTTTAGTTTTTCGATTGTTGTGATCATGGTAATACTATTTTGTGCGATTTCTTATGTATTTTTTTTAGACAACAATTTAATGGGGAATTTATTTTTCTTTAGTCCCATCTATCACTTGGATAATATATTGTTCTAGTTCTGTACTGCGGTATATTATACCTGCCAATGTTATACTTGTTAATGATGGTTGGCACTCCGACAAAATCACGGCACTGTATTTGAAATTAAGGTAAGTTTATTAAGCCATCCAGTTAGGCTACTTTCACATCAGCATTTTTTTTAGTTTTTGAGATCCGGCAGTGAATAAATGCATCCGTTCAGTTTGTATGCAGTTGTATTAAAGGGTTTCTGTCACCAGAATTAACCCTCTTAAACCTGCTGACATTAGCGATGTGATAATGTCAGCAGACCCTAACTCTGCTAATATTATGTTTATTGAGGGCCCCCTTACTGCGGTAATCCTACTTGTGTAATATGTAAATTAGCTAGGATCGGGGGGCGGGGACGTTGCCCCTGCTCCTAGAGACTCCGTTTTCCTACCACCTTCCACGCCCCGCCGTCCTTGATTGACAGGGCCAGCGCTTGTCTTCTGTGTGCCGGGTAAATCTCGCGCATGCGCCGTGCAGCACACAGGGCCGGCAGCAGGAGACAAACGCTGGCCTGGCCCTGTCAATCAAGGACGGCGAGGCGTGGAAGGTGGTAGGAAAACGGAGCCTCTAGGAGCAGGGGCAATGCCTCCTCCCCTGCTCCTAGAGGCTAATTTACATATTACAAAAGTAGGAATTGGCAGTAAGGCGTTGCCCCTTCTCCTAGAGGCTCCGTATTTCCTACCTCCTTCCACATCCCCCCCGCCGTCCTTGATTGACAAGATTAGGCCAGCTTTTGTCTCCTGCTGCCGGCCCTGTGTGCTGCATGGCGCATTCGCAGGATTTACACGGCACACAGGGCTGGCAGGAGAAGACATGCGCTGGCCCTGTCAATCAAGGACGGCGGAGCGTGGAAGGAAGTAGGAAAACAGAGCCTCTAGGGGCAGGGGCAATGCAGACCCCCCCTCCCCCCACTCCTAGAGGCTAATTTACATATTACAAAAGTAGGAATTCGGCAGTAAGGGGGACTCAATAAACATAATAATTGCAGAGTTAGAGTCTGCTAACATTGAAAAGGAACCGGAACAAACCGGATCATTGTAAGTCAACGGGGGACGGATCCGTTTTTTTTTCGATAACAAAAAAAACTGGATCCGCACCATTGACTTTCAGTGATTTTCATGCCGGTTTGTTCTGTTTTGCAAACCGGACACAAAACCACAGCTTGCGGAACTGATGCATCTTGGTCAGTTTTTTCCACATTGACAATGAATGGGGACAAAACTGAACCGTATTGGCCCGGTTTTGAGATCCTCTGCCGAATCTCAAAACCAGAAACCCAAAACACTGATGTGAAAGTGGTCTTATATAGAAGTCACATGGCCAACATTTCAGTTGCTTCCCAGAACCTTGTTCACAGCCAACAAGTCAGACAGACAATGCAGTCGTTCCATCCCGCCACCATCCAATGTCACAGTGTCTGACCACATTGACTTGGTGGCTGTGAAGAAGGCTCTGGGAGCAACTGAAACGTTTGCCATGTTACCTCTATATAACTGGATGGCTTAATAAACTTCCCTGCCGTGTTTTTTTCAAGATATGCCAATTTTATACAGATAGATCACCTATGTCCATATGTATTGGTAGACCTGGTAGCCCCTGGCCGCCATAGCAACCCATCACAGAAGGAAAGGGGATGACAGAAAAGATGGCGCACCCTCCCTCTGTTTCACTATAGAGATGCCACATTCAGTATTAAAGGGGTTTTCCAGGATTTTGATACTGATGACCTATGCTCTGGATAGGTCATCAGTATCTGATCAGATGGGGTCCGACACATGGGACCCCCGCCAATCAGCTGTTTGAAAAGGCACCGGTGTTCCTGTGAGCACCACGGCCTTCTTCGTGCTCACCAAGCACAGCGCCGTATATTGTATAGTGGCTGTGTTTGGTATCACGCTCAACCCCACTGAAGGGAAAGGGGCTGAATGCAATATCAAGCACAGCCGCTATACAATGTACAGTGCTGTGATTGGTGAGTACGAAGAAGGCCACCAGTGCCTTTTCAAACAGCTGATTGGTGGGAGTCCTGGGTGTCGGACCCCCACTGATCAGATACTGATGACTTATGCTATCCTTCTGATCTCAAAAATGCTTTGACAGTATCCACAAGATCATCTAACAAATATGTACGTCATATTGCAGAATTGTCTGCATAGGTCAGGAAAGAGTTAAACAGTATTAGAGCTCCGGTCTCCGCTGTGCAGGGAAAGTGAGGAGAGGACACAGCGCTGCAGCCCCTTCATCTAGAAGAGGTTGTCCCCACCCATCACACACTGACTCCATATCCTAGTGATATCACAGAACATTGTGTGATGGAAATCCCCTCTAATCCAGGAGAACAGCCACTCTTACAGGAGTCTGGGGGGGATCTCCTAATATTCCAGGGGGAGAGCAGACATGTCTGAGGAGAACTCCCCTCCTGACCTCCAGACTGTGTGAGCAGAAACTCTCTATGGCCGGTGCTGCCCCCTGCTGGCTGGACCTGCTATATATCACCTATAAAACCGCTCCATTTTAATAAACCCAGAACCAAGTCACACATCCCCCAAACAATAACTGACCTGCAGATCTCACCTCCTGGGGCTACAGGACCTGTGATGATGTCATAGTCATGTGATCAGTTTACATGGGATGGAGGTAAATGAAAACAAATAAATTGCTGGCTGTAGGACCTTTAATGATGTCACACTTGTCACATGACAGGAAGTGCCTGATCACATGACCATTACATCATCAAAGGTCCTGAAGTCAGTAGGATAAAACATCTATAGAGAAATCAGTATAGCCTCCTTATATACAGCAGAAACTAGAAGGTAATAGGTAAAACTGCTCTCCATGGTTCTCCCTCTCTCACAGACCTCTCTCCATGGTTCTTCCTCTCTCTAACAGACAGCTCCCCATGGTTCTCCCTCTGTCACACAGACCTCTCCACATGTTTCCCACTCTCTCACACAGACCGCTCCCCATGGTTCCTAGGGTTACCACTAGAGATGAGCGAGTACTAAAATGCTCGGGTGCTCGTTATTCGAGACTAATTTTTCCCGATGCTTGGGTGCTCGTTTCGAGTAACGAACCCCATTGAAGTCAATGGAAGACTCAAGCATTTTTGCAGGGGACCAAAGCTCTGCATAGGGAAGTTTGCCTGAAAACCTGGAAACCTCAGAAAATGATGGAAACAACACGGAAATGTACAGGAAACAGCAGGGGCAGCATGCATGGATGCCTCTGAAGCTGCCTAATCCCACCATTACCCCAAATCCTCAGGCAACAGCCTGGTGGTTATCCTCATGGCAATTGTGCTCACCCAGACCAAGAAAGGCGAGGCAAATACCCATCACATGTTAGGGAAGCACCCAACTAGGTGCAACGAAGGTCCATCACCGCCTGCAGGTGACACCACTGCTCATGCTGGCACTGCAGCTGACATCAAGTTTAGTATCTGTTCTTATCAGTTGCTGTGCCTGCTGGTGGTATAGTGGTGAGCATAGCTACTTCCCAAGCAGTTGATCTGGGTTCCATTCCCGTCTATCGCAGGAGGCAATTCAGAATCAGTACAATATCTAATACGTCCCCCTACCACGGGTAAATTGTTTGGAGAGAGGGCCTGTAGGTGGGGGGGGAAGGAGGTTTCGCTGGAAGAGCCAGAGGAGTGCCCCCTGGGCTAGCGTGTGTGGTGGTGACAACAGCCAGAATGGATTTTTGAAAACTGTTGCATCAACCGGTACAGTCGTAAATTATGAACTTGATCAAGTGTAGCATGTGTTCTCTGTATTCTTCTCAGTTTAATACCATATATGGCAGCTATCCGGAAAAATAGAGAAAGATAGGAAAAAGACGTCAATTGTTTGGAGAGAGGGCCTGTAGGTGGGGGGCAGGCTGGGGGGAAGGAGGTTTCGCTGGAAGAGCCAGAGGAGTGCCCCCTGGGCTAGCGTCTGTGGTGGTGACAACAGCCGGATGTATTTAGAATGACGACGCAGGACCCCAACTTAAAAATTTAGCATCAACCGGTACAATTTTCAATTATGAGCTCGATCAAGTGCGGCATGACTTGTAAATGGATATTGCATGTGGTCACGTACTCCCTGGAACCCCATAGTCACCCCTTCTCTGATGTGCTAGCCCAGAACATTCTCTGCCCCAATTCGCAAGACCTTTTGCTGTTTCCGTGTGCTGACAGTGTGGATTCACCAGTGTTGTCTGAGGAGGTGGTGGACAATGGCGAGACATAGGTGTCGGGGGGGTGAGGTAGTTGTATGGGAAGCAAGTTACAGAGGGGACTCCTTGGGGGGGACTTTCTCATGATGGGACAGATTCAACTTGGGTGGATCAGGCACAGGAACAGATGAATTTTTTGGGGGGTTTATTTAACTTTTATTTAGCACAAATAACCACAGAGATATTTATTGGTTATCTTCTCTGCGCAGTCTGACGTTGGGGTTCGTCACTTTGATGGCGAGCTGTGCCGCTCTCTCCACAATGGTCTGTAGCTTCTTAGATGGAGACTTTGTCGGCGATTTCAGTACAGAAGGACTTGTTGCTCATCCACAGAACCTCGAGCTCCTTGACATTGTGGACAAGGAATTTGCGGGTGGACCAGGAATTTGCGGAACCCTGTGAGCAGCATGTGTTTGGTCTTCTACTTGCTACCGTATCCAATGTTGGGCAATATAGATTCGCAAGTAATATTATTTTTCACACCTATCCCAAAAATAAAAATGTATGCAGTATGCGCAAATAAAACCTGGAACTGGAATTGGAGATAGGGCCTGTAGGTGGACCTCCGGAAAAATTGTTTGAATAGAAGGCCTGTAGGTGGAACTCCGGAAAAATTGTTTGAATAGAGGGCCTGTAGGTGGACCTCTGGAAAAATTGTTTGAATAGAGGGCCTGTAGGTGGACCTCTGGAAAAATTGTTTGAATAGAGGGCCTGTAGGGGGCCCTCCTGAAAAATTGTTTGAATAGAGGGCCTGTAGGGGGCCCTCCTGAAAAATTGTGCTAAAAGAGTGCCAGTTGGACCTCTAAAAAATGGCGTTTTTTGGGTCAGCGTTAGGCAAAGACGATATGGAGGAGGAGGAGGAGTAGAGAAGAGGAGTAGAGAAGAGGAATCGGATACATAAGTTATTTAAATCTTTAGCTGCTTTCCCCCGGAGGAGATTTGAATTCCGGTGAAATCCAGGCTTTGTTCATTTTAATAAGCGTCAGCCTGTCAGCGCTGTCAGTTGACAGGCGTGTACGCTTATCGGTGATGACGCCACCAGCTGCACTGAATACCGGCTCTGACAGCACGCTAGCAGCAGGGCAGGCCAGCACCTCCAAGGCGTACAGCGCCAGTTCAGGCCACGTGTCCAGCTTTGAAACCCAGTAGTTGTATGGAGCACAGTGATCGCTACAGACGTTGGTATGGTCAGCTAGGTACTCCCTCACCATCTTTCTGTACAGCTCCCCCCTACTCTGCCTAGACTGGGGACAGGTGACAGTGTCTTGCTGGGGTGACATAAAACTGGCAAAGGCCTTGGAGAGCGTTCCCCTGCCAGTGCTGGACAAGCTGCCTGCTCGCCTCCTCCCCCCCGCTACTTGGCCCACAGAACCATGCCCTCTGCCGCTAGCGGCGTCAGATGGGAAGAATTGTTTCAGCTTGTGCACCAGGGCCTGTTGATACCTATTCACTCTCATACTCCTTTCCTCTGCAGGGATGAGAGTGGAAAGGTTCTGCTTGTACCGTGGGTCCAGGAGAGTGAACACCCAGTAATCGGTGTTTGAAAAAATTCTTCTAACGCGAGGGTCACGGGATAGGCAGCCTAACATGAAGTCTGCCATGTGTGCCAGAGTCCCAACACGCAAGAATTCCCTCTCCTCACTGACCTGACTCTCCATTTCCTCCTCCTCCAAGTCCTCCTCTTCAGCCCATACACGCTCAAGAGTTAAGGACTGAGCACTGGTACCCTCTACTGTCTCGCCGACATTCTCCTCCTCTTCCTCCTCATCCTCATCCCCCTCCTCCGATACGTGCTGAGAAACAGACCGGAGGGTGCTCTGGCTATCAAGCGACGTATCTTCCTCCACTGTCTCTTGTGACAAGCGCAAAGCATCCGACTTGATGCTGAGCAGTGATTTTTTCAACAGGCAAAGCAGCTGGATGGTGAGGCTGATAATGGCGGCATCGCCGCTAACCATCTGTGTTGACTCCTCAAAGTTGCTCAACACCTGGCAGATATCAGACATCCACGTCCACTCCTCATTGTAGACTTGAGGAATCTGAGAGACCTGACTACCAGTTCTGGTGGAAGATGACATCTGGCAGTCTACAATCGCTCTGCGCTGCTGGTAAACTCTGGATAACATGTTTAATGTGGAATTCCATCTTGTGGGCACGTCGCACAACAGTCGGTGAGCTGGCAGTTGTAGGCGGCGCTGCGCTGCCCTGAGAGTGGCAGCATCTGTGCTCGACTTGCAGTAATGCGCACAGATGCGGCGCACCTTGGTGAGCAAATCAGACAGATTGGGGTATGTCTTGAGGAACCGCTGAACTATTAGATTGAACACGTGGGCCAGGCATGGCACATATAAAGAGATCATTGCAGAGGTAAATCCCATTCAATTGTGAATATCCATATTGTATGAAAGTACACAAGTGCGCATTATACACACAGACACTTTTATAAAACTTTGCATAATTCTCATACAAACTGTATAAAAGTTGATATTGGTAAGAAAAAGTGTCATACAAGGTATATGCACTATACCTCCTAAAAATTAAAGTTCCACATATTCATAGAGTTCATAGATACAACTTAGGCGTAAATTTACATGCAGCTGCATGAAGATTTTTTTAACTAGGTACACTAACTAAAAAGATCATTTTCAGTGAGTAAAAATTTATTGTCTGACTGATGATAATTTCCTTCTATCACAAATTTATTAGATATTCCTCCCTAGTGAAAATCGTTATCGTTATTACAGTACCATATTATGGGTATCACAGATTGGATGTGGACCGCATAGGGAGAGTGTAAATTGGAAATGTTATTGATATTGGTGTGTTTGCAACTAATTTGGCACTGTGATCCCGCTGCTGGTAAACATCTACAGTATGCTTTCTGATTAATGGGGAAAGGGGGTTGATAACATGCACAGAAGACCATGCTACCCTTGCTCTAGAGTCATGTACAGTTGCACAAGGAAAAAGTAACTATGTCTCTCATTCTGTAGTCTGTCAGCATGTTTCCCATCTCCTCCATGCTTGCTGACATCACAGTTGACTGAAGAGGGGGAGAGCTGCATAATCTTGGAATATCTCAAGCTGTTTAGCAGCTAGAGATGTAACCAAGGCCTTGTTTAAAAAGTAGCAATCTAAGCTTTCAATCCAGACCAAAATCGCTAACTGCTCCACATTAAGAGATATAGTTCTTAGAAATTGAACTGGGAATGAGACCTGTAGGAATGTGCAGCTTTCACTGGGAACCATTTGTAGGGGCTCTTACGGGGCTGAGATGTATGGTGACTAGCACCTTGGCCTTGATTTAAAGCTAGGATTGTAAATTTTAAAATAAGTTGCCTTGCACAATAGCTGCTTCACAGGCTGAGATCCTGACATCTCTATTAAGAGTACATTATGTTCTTGCTGGGAAAGAGTTGATTGCAAAAGCATTATGTTCTGCACTTTTGACCTGTAAGATAACAGCTTTGCTTCAGTATTTCCATTATATGTAAATGAAGTCAAATGGGGCACCTGTGTAGTACAGCAGTGGTCCTGCTCTTGCGGGCACAATGTCAGTGCCCATACAATCACAATATCGCAATAGTTTAGTGCAGGTCTTCTGAGTACTCCTGTCTGTACTTTACAGATATGATATTGATCCTGAAGGGGTTGTTTGATTTCCCTTTTTGATGACATCCTCGGGATAGGTCATCAATACCAAATTGGTGGTGGTCTGATTCAAGGAACCGCGGGTGATCAGTTGTTTGAAGAGATCGCAATGTTCAAATGAGCACTGCGGTCCCTTCACAATGATACTGCAGCTATAATTTAATATAACCATGACTGTATCCCCCCCCCCAATTCAAGTGAAAGGAACCAATTTGCGCTAACTAGACTGCAAGGTCACTGCAGTGTTGTTGGGATGCAGGTAAACAGTGAAAAAAACCAGAGTGTTCGCACAAGAGCAAGTCTCTACAAACAGCTAATTGTCGAGGTTGCTGGGAGTCAGACCCTCGTCGATCTGATATTGATGATTTGGCCTTCGGAAAGGTCATTAATATGGGGAAATGGGCGACATGGGCAGACTGGGAACTGAAAGTGGTCCTGAAAAAAAAAATCAAAGTGTCTCCATGTTGTATCTGGGTCCAAATCGACAGAAGGCGAGACAACACAAGTAGGCACAGACAACAGACAGGGCCTACAATACTGTAGGGCATCAAAAAATACCACCCAGACAGAACTAAATACCACAGTGCAGTGCAAAATACCACCTCAACAGAAGCAAATTCCACAGTGTTGCACAAAATATTACCACCTGCACCACAGTACTCAATTCTATTACCTGTCCTGAGGACAGTTGCAGCTGTTGGTTAGGTGCCTGATGCTTCCATTAATTAATGCTGAGAGCATCAGAACATTATATACCCAGCATGCAGGAGGACACAGAAGGCCCCCTGGACATCGGCCCACCGGGAATTTTTCAGGAAAGGTCTACTGACAGTCTGCTCCTGCTGGACAACCCCTTTAAGTCATACATCACAAGGCATAATAAGGCAGTAAGTCCCACAATAAAGCTCCATATTTCTCACATGTCCTACAACCTAAACTTTACAACGGCTTCCCCTGGGAGTGAGTTCTCTGATGTTTACCAAGACTTGATTTCTGACTAAAAGATTTCCCACATTCTGAACATGAATATGGCTTCTCTCCTGTGTGAATTCTGAGATGTTTCATAAGCCATGCCTTCATACCAAAAAACTTCCCACATTCAGAACACATAAATGGCTTCTCTCCTGTGTGAGTTCTCTGGTGTGAAACAAGATGTGATGTCATACTAAAACCTTTACCACATTCTGAGCATGAAAATGGCTTCTCCCCTGTGTGACTTCTTATGTGTGCTTTAAGAGATGATCTCTCACCAAAACACTTCCCACATATAGGACACGTAAATGGCTTCTCCCCTGCATGAGCTCTCTGATGCCTGACAAGACGTGATTTTAGACTAAAACACTTCCCACATTCTGAACATGAATATGGCTTCTCCCCTTTGTGAGCTCTCTGATGTGTAACAAGGTGCGATTTCAGACGAAAACACTCTCCACAATCAAGACATAAAAATGGCTTCTCTGCTGCGTGAACTCTCTGATGTTTAACAAGATGTGGTTTCAGACAAAAACACTTCCCACATTCTGAACATGAAAATTGCTTCTCTCCTGTGTGAATTTTCTGATGTCTGATAAAACTTGATTTCAGACTAAAACACTTCCCACATTCTGAACATGAAAATGGCTTCTCTTCTGTGTGAGTTCTCTGATGATTAACAAGATGTGATTTTAGACTAAAACATTTCCAACATTCAAGACATGAAAATGGCTTCTCCCCTGTGTGAGTTCTCAGATGTCTAACAAGATCTGACTTCTGACTAAAAGATTTCCCACATTCTGAGCATAAAAATGGCTTCTCCCCTGTGTGAATTCTCTGATGGTCTATAAGCAAGGATTTCACCCCAAAATACTTACCACATTCAGGGCACATAAACGGCTTATCCCCCGTGTGACTTCTCTGATGTGCAACAAAACCTGATTTCTGACTAAAACACTTCCCACATTCTGAACATGAATATGGCTTCTCCCCTGTGTGACTTCTCTGATGTGCAACTAAAATTGATTTCCTCTTAAAAGATTTTCCACATTCTAAGCATGAAAATGACCTTTTGTCGCTGCAATTCCTTTCATGTAAAAAAATATTAGATTTCTTTTTAAAATGTTTCTCACATGGAAATATTTTTCCACACTGTTTAGTTCTTGTTCTGCCAATCAGTGATTGATTAGATGAAGGTTCCTTATGACCAGTGGTATCGGTGGATAGATCTCCTCTGTGAAGGACTGAGGATACATTAGGAGTTATTAAATCATCTTGTGTGGAATTATCTTTTACTTCATGATAGGAAGATAGATGCTTATGATTTACTCTCAACCCGTCTTCACCTGGAAAATGAAACAAAATTATTGTATTTTTCCATTAATCAAGCTTTATAAACACAATAGGAAGACAGGAAACAAAGTATAACAGGATAATGTACAGTTTCAGTAAGTAAATCGCATGTACTTGTACTTGTAGAACAGAAAGAAAGATCATAGAAAACACCATAGTCTTCAGGAGTTCTTTGTCTGCTAAATTCCCAGAATATACTGTAATCCCTGGTAGAGAGTGGCAGGTGTTTCTATCCAGGCCATATATTGCAATATATCCCTGTGTGAATAGAGAACAAAAGCTCCAGAAATTGAAAAGATACCAACAAAAATCTATATAATAAATATCATCAGTAGTGATGAGCGAGCATGTCGGTGCTTGGTTCCACTTGGTGTTCGGAGTGTACTCGAAGGCCATGCTCGTGTTCCCTCCCCGCACGAAGACGTCATGACCCCCAATGCAAGTCAATGGGGACGGATCCGTTCGGTGTAACACAATAGTAAACAGATCCGTCCTGTATTGACTTTCAATGGAGTTCATGACGGATCCGTCACCTGCATTTTTCCCCACAGCTCCCTCCTCCCTCCAGCAGAGGGCACTGTGGGGAATCTTATGTGTCTGTGTATGTGAAATTGTGTCTGTTTTATTTTATTTTTTTGGGGGGGACCCGTGTAAACCAGACACCCTCCCCTCTTCCGAGCGGGGGGTGCCTGGTTTAGTCCCATTGACTTTAATTATGCTCGGGTGCTCGGCCGAGCACTTGAACACCCCCGATTGCTCAGCCAGAGCACCTGAGCACACGAGCACCCGGGTGCTCGATCATCACTAATCATCAGTGGAAGGAAATAAAAAACAAACAAAAAAAGTGAGCATGTAGAATGTACACATCAACTGTGTATACGCCCACTGTATCACTCAACAATAGAATATGCCATCCATATGTTTAAAGGGTTCTCTGGGAATTCATAAAAATACTTAATTTTTACTTTAAAATATATATATATATCATATTATAGCAGTAACTAAATTAATATTCATTGTAACATTAATAACGATGAGGAGGAGGAGGTTTCTCTGAACTTCCAATCAGTTTTCCCATTAATAAAAACATTTAAAGGAAAAAAACATTTATGAAGGGCTCTTACCAATCACGGACACTGATAGAGTTTTTTTGAGTTCACTCGTCGTTCCTTCAGAACTTTCCTGCTATATTAAAGATATGAGAAAAAACTAAAGATACGGTGCTAGTTTTCATGTGAAAGTCAGGCTAGACCAGGTGAAAAACAAAAAAGCTCCTTAGATGACATAATATAGAAATGAGTGAATTTCTTGAAATTAGTTTTGGGCTCAATTCAAACAATTTTGCCAAAAATGCAATTTCGGTCTGAATAGATTCTACCCAAAATCAGAAGGGATTAGAATATGTTAAAATAATAAAAGTAGTGACCCCTTTCTGGTGCCCACCACTCTCCTGTAATCAACTGTCAATCCTCATTTAGGCCCCGTGCCCCGGCCATCCCCAGTGAGAGTCTCACTGGGAATTTTAATTGCACTGCTCTCAGTAGGGATGATCGGGCCAGGACATGGAGCCTACATGGGGATTGGCACATGGATTAATTAACCCTTTTGTGACACCTGTTCTGTGTTTAGACCCGCACCTGGTTTTCGGCTCAAAATCAGTGATCGAAATCACTGACTGAACCTTGACTGTGTGAATGAGGCATTATATTTTATTATATTCACACAGGTTGTATTATTGTATTATATTCCACAGGTAAGGGGGCACAATTCTGAGTTAGCCCCGGGTGTTGGCACCACGCGCTACGCAACTGTATGAACACACTGGTAAAATGCGCTGAATTGCTTAATTAACTAATACAGTCTTTCATGACACCAAAAACTATTTACAACCAACAATCTCATGAAACATTGCGCACAGTATACTCCACTGCTGCTGGGGAAGGTTACTAGAAAACGTCGCAACGTAAATCAATGATTTGTAGGAACTTCAACTTCACCTACCTGATGATCCAGTGGGACATTCTGCTTTTCTTCTGGACAATCCAGGGATCTGAGACATCTGTCTGGTGGATTCTTCTGACTGGTCCCATCTGTAGGAAAAACACATTCATTTACATCAGATGATCATATCCGTTAAACTGTTTGTTGTTTGCCAATGTACCGACCTCTGCCTTTTTAATTTGATTTAACCAATTCCTGTCTGCCCTGACCTTTGGAGTGGATTGCACACAAACTGCTTGCCCTGATCTCAGCTAGTTTACTGACTAAAGTTCTGCCTGATCCCTTGGTGCTCTCCTCTGGATTATCTACATCCCAATGGGTCTGCAGCCACTGAACAGAGACTACTCCAAGGGGTAGTGACTTCATAGTTCCCCTGCAGTCCATATGGATCAAAGATTGAAAAGCAGGGGGGAGGGGGCACTTAGATAACTCCATTAGAAGTAGCCCCAAATCACATCCACTTCTGCTACGCTAACTCTCAAAACCTTTCTATCTTATACAATTATGGAAGGTCTCCTCTTACCTGGTGATGTGAGGGACTGGTGGTTCTTCATCATGTTCAGGTATGGACCCTTGTGTTCTTCTAAATACTCCCACTCCTCCATGGAGAAATAGACAGCGACATCCTGACACCTTATAGGAACCTGACAACACAGGGATACAGTCATTACCAGACCCCTCCCTTGGCGTTATTGTATAATGTCCCAGCATTCCCAGCAGCGCTCACCTCTCCGCTCAGCAGCTCAGTGATCCTGGTGGTAAGTTCTAGGATCTTCTGCTCATGTATCAGGGAATGAGGTGGAGGCTCGGTGATGGGGCTCTGGGTCCTGCTCCATCCTCCTGACACACGGGGTGTCACACACTCACCAGACGAGTTCTTCACTACTGTGTAATCCTGTGTATGGGGAGACGCCGATCACTACAGAGATTCTAAGAATCCTTCACCTTTCCAGACATTTCCCTGGTTTATTACTAGAGATAAGAGTGATGTCATGTGAGACTCTCACCTCTCCAGTTATCAAGGAGATGATCTTCAGGGTGAGGTCTAATATCCTCGCAGCCATGTGGTTTCTGTCCTTGTACAGATCCTTGTGTCCTTCTAAATACTCCCACTCCTCCATGGAAAAATAGACAGTGACATCCTGACACCTTATAGGAACCTGACAACACAAGGATACAGTCATTACCAGACCCCTCCCTTGGCGTTATTGTATAATGTCCCAGCATTCCCAGCAGCGCTCACCTCTCCGCTCAGCAGCTCAGTGATCCTGGTGGTAAGTTCTAGGATCTTCTGCTCATGTATCAGGTAATGAGGTGGAGGCTCGGTGATGGGGCTCTGGGTCCTGCTCCATCCTCCTGACACACGGGGTGTCACACACTCTCCAGACGACTTCTTCACTACTGTGTAATCCTGTGTATGGGGAGACGCTGATCACTACAGAAGTTTTAAGAATCCTTCACCTTTACATTCATTTCCCTGGTTTATTACTAGAGATAAGAGTGATGTCATGTGAGACTCTCACCTCTCCAGTTATCAATGAGATGATTTCCAGGCTGAGGTCTAATATCCTCGCAGCCATGTGGTTTCTGTCCTTCTCCATCCTTGGTGGGTCATTGATGCAAAGGACCATTATCTTTTAAAAGAAGAGAGTCCTGTACTTAGGAAACCTGAGGGAAACAAAGAGACCGTTGAGGAGGACATCAGTGACGTGCAGACAGTACTCTGTCAGATGATGATCTAGCCGATCGAAATTGGGAGACAGGTGATGAAGGAGAGAAGAGGGTGGCAGCACCACGGCCCTGCGTCAACATAGTTTGCATAGTGACAGCTGAATTGTCACCATTCGGCAGAGGGATGACTACTGGCTCTCCACCATGTTAGACCCTTGCTACCGGTCCAAAATGGGGGCCTTTTTTACACCCACTCGAGGGAGGACAAACTGAACTACTATAGAGACATCCTATGTAGTCAGTTGGCCGCTGCCTATCTGCGCCATCTTCCATAATCTCGCAGGTCTGACTGGGGGGCCCTCTGCGCTCACGTTCCCCTGCCATGGCTGTTGGGGAGGGGGAAGTGGTAGGAACTGTACCTGCTTCATCAGTAGCAGTAGAGTCTAGAGTCGCTGATAAGCAGCATTCTTCACCCGCATAGTGAAGAAACAACTCACCAGCAGCTAGACATAGAGCAGAACCTGAACCAGCAGGTGGTGACAAACTTGAACAGCACCCTGCCACCCCACATTGAAGATCCGCTGGACTACTGGGTAGCCAAACTGGATTTGTGGCCACAACTGGCAGAGTTTGCCCTGGAAAATCTGTCCTACCCACCTGTCAGAAGGAAGGATCAATGAGATGCACAACGGATTCTGTGTAGCAGCCATAAGGCCTGTATGGTCCCATCAGAATTTGCTTATGATTTGGTAGCCAAAAGCAGGAGTGGGTACAAAACACAGAAGACATGCAAATATATTCCATTCACGTGTCTTCTCTGTTTTGGATCCACTCGTTTTTTGTTTTGTTATTTTTTGACATTAGCAAAACTGATGGATTACTGACCAAATGCTGACAGAGTAAAGGTGGATACTCAACACACAGACTCTTTTGGGGGTTATTGTTCTGACGGATCGGAGGAAGGGCAAAATAATTAGTGACGTCAACACAAACTTACTGCTGACACCCTCTCCATCCTGACAGGGGGCTCTACTTGTGTGAGCATTTAATAGAACAGGTTCTGTAGAAATCTATGTGGAATCAGTGAATTGGTGTAAAAGGAGTGCACTCTTTCACGCTATCGTAGGATCTTAGGCCTCTGCGCGGTTCTTTATAGCTGGCGCTAACATTGACCTGTAAGGCTGAGTTCACACTTGAGTTATTTGGTCAGTTTTGGCCCCATAACTGCCCAAATACGTTAAGTGTGCAGCGATTCTAAGAGCGACGCCTGTCATCTGCATATCATACTGACTCACAGTATTGTTTCACTACCACAGCAAACTCCCTATGAGTGCTACTGCAAAGCACAGTATTCTACACCGCTATATAGGCTCTCTGCAGCCAGGAAGTAGCTGTTTTTTAACGCGATTCGCTCCAAATAAATTTGGATCAAATAGAATCTTTTCTGAAAATTCGTCAAACCGACTGAATCGAATTTTTGAAAAATTTGCTCATCTCTACCTGCTATATATCACCTATAGAACCCAGAACCAAGTCACACATCCCCCGACCAATAACTGACCTGTAGATCTCACCTCCTGGGGCTGCAGGACCTGCGATAATATCACACTGGTCACATGACAGGAAGTGCTGAACAGTGAAAACCTTCCACTGCTTTACTCCTCCCCTCATGTGACTGATCCCATGACATCATCAAAGGTCCTGTATTTACGAGGATATGACATCTATATATGTTAGTGTAGCCTCCAACATACAGCAGAGACTAGAAGGAAATGGGTAAAACCGCTCCCCATGGTTCCCCCTCTCTCACACAGACCACTTCCTATGTTTCCCGCTCTCTCACACAAACCGCTTCCTATGTTTCCCACTTCTCACACAGACCTCTCTCCATGGTCCCCTCTCTCTCACACATTGCTCCCTATGGTTCCCTCTTTCTCTCACAGACCTCTCCCTATGGTTCCCCATCTCTCACACATTGCTCCCTATGGTTCCCTCTTTCTCTTTCTGCTAAAAATACATATGTGATCATGCTTCCAAAACTAGATTATTATACATATAATGGTATATAATATAAAGTGGAAAGAGCATAAAAAATGATAAATTAATATAGATGACAAAATGACCCTCGCCTGTAATAAATAGAGATGAGCGAGTAGTGTTCGATCGAGCTGGTATTCGATCGAATACTACGCTATTCGGCATACTTGATTTCGATCGAATATAACGGCGATGGCGCACTTAGAATTCGTTTCCCCTCCCACCTTCCCTGGCGCTCTTTTTCCACCAATCACCATGCAGGGGGGGTATGACAGGCCCGCGGAGCACGCTGGCAGCGCGAAAACGGCGTCTACATGCATTGGCTGGAAAAACCATGTGACCTTGAATCATAAAAACTCAGCTCTTCCTGCTCGTTCGCATATGCTGCGTGAACTTAGTCAGGGACAGAGGCTGGAGAAGGGAGAGATAGGTTTTAGCTGTTGGACAGGCAGGAGCGTGATTAAAAGCCCTTATCAGGGCTACTATAGTGCAGTACAGTGATAGCTTTACTACAATATACACTCTGCAGAGAACGGCTGCTGTATTCAGGGATAGCTGCTGGAGTAGGGACAGAGAGAGGCATTAGTGGTGTATTAGGTGCTCTGCTACATACCAAACTATATTTGGCACTACTGTTCTGCGTTCTTTTTGGCTGCAAAACCCTGTTATATACCTAGTGTGTATATGCACCATCTGATCTGGCAGTAATACGGCTGTGTACTTTTTTTTTTTTTTTTAAATACAGTTTATTTGGCTCTAGTGTTCTGGGTTCTGTGTGCCTGCAATAACTTTTTTTGTATACCAGGTGTAAATACCCACCGTCTGACCCTGTTAGTACATGGCTGTGTACCTAGAAATATTAAAAAAATAGGCCTTTTCTTTGGCACCTGTACTGTGCGTTCTCTTGCAAAATAATTTTATATACGTGGTGTTAATACACACCGTCTGAACTGTTAGTACACGGCATTGACCCCTCCCAGGAGCTCTTTTTCGGGTCCTTTTTCAGATGTGCCGGAAGAATCCCAGGAGCTAGCAGAGGAATTTGTTTGTAGTGATGCCCAAACACTTGAGTTTTCGCCATCTCCTGCTGATGTGGACCCTGAACCAGCATCTGTTATCATGAGCGATGATGATGATGAGACGCAGTTGCCATCAAGGGAGGCTGTTGGAATGTCCAGTGGGCAGGAGGAGGAGCAGAGTGAGGAAGAGGAGGTGGTGGATGACGAAATGACCGACCCCACTTGGCCAGGGGTGATGTCCAGCGGGGAAAGCAGTGGAGAGGTGGTGGTCTGCGCAGCACCGAAAAAGGCAGCAAGAGGCAGAGGGATGTCCACAGGCAGAGGGATGTCCACAGGCAGAGGACAGTCCAGACAGAGAAGTGAGGCCACAGCCAGCAGGGCCGAAGCTGTTCCCGGCAGCGGGCAGTCGCGCGAAGCTCCCCCATCGAGGCCTCGTACTTCTGTGGTGTGGAGATTTTTTAATGTTTGTGCGGATGACAAACTGAGCGCAGTTTGCACACTCTGCCACTCAAAACTGAGTAGGGGCTCTGAGAAGAGCAATATGACAACCTCAGGCATGCAGCGTCACTTGGAAGTCAAGCACTGGGCTGAGTGGGAGAGAGCAAACGCAATACAACCTGCGCAAGGTCTTCCTGCCACTGCCTCTTCCCCTTTGTTGTGTGCTGCCACTGCGGTCCAGACCTCCAGCCAGGACACCTCCACATCTGCCTCTGCCTCGGCTACTTTGGGGCCTTCTCCTTCAGCCTCCCCTTCCCCCGCATCTTCGCCTGCACCTTCACACTCCTCGTCCCATCAACTGTCCATCTCGTAGGTGTTCGACCGCAGGCGGAAGTACGCCTCGAGTCACCCCCAAGCCCAAGCCTTAAACTGCCACATCTCCAAACTGCTGGCCCTGGAGATGTTGCCATTTAGGCTTGTGGAGACGCAGGCCCTCCGCGACCTGATGGCGGCTGCCGCACCTCGCTATTCCGTCCCCAGCCGCCACTACTTTTCCCGGAGTGCCCGTCCCCGCCCTGCACAGCACGTGTCGCGTAACATCAGGCGGGCCCTGAGGTACGCAGTCAGCGCAAAGGTCCACTTGACCACCGACTCGTGGACAAGCGCTTGCGGCCAGGGACGCTACATCTCTTTGACGGCACACTGGGTGAATGTTGTGGAAGCGGGGACGGGGTCGCAAACAGAGACGGCCTACCTACCACCCCGCCCAAGATTGCCAGCACGGGTTCTGATAAACCCCCCTCCTCCTCCTCCTCTGCCTTAACATCGCCCTCAGCCGCTAGCTGGAAGCGTTGCAGCACTGGCGCGGGGAGACGTCAGCAGGCGGTGCTTAAGCTCATCAGCTTGGGCGACAGGAAGCACAGCGCCCCAGAGGTGAGGGACGCCATATTGCAGCAGACGGAGATGTGGCTGTCGCCGCTGCAGCTAGGACCAGGCATGGTCGTGTGCGATAACGGCCGTAACCTGGTGGCGGCTCTGGAGCTTGCCGAACTCAATCACGTACCATGCCTGGCCCACGTTTTTAATCTGGTAGTTCCAAAAATTTCTAAAGACTTACCCCAACCTGGCAGAGCTACTGGTGAAAGTGCGGCGCTTTGTGCGCTCACTTTCGGAAGTCAACTGTAGCTGCTGCTAGCTTAAAAAAACTCCCAGCAACGCCTCCATTTGCCTGAACATCGGCTGTTTGTGCGACCTGCCCACTCGCTGGAATTCCACCTATTCCATGTTGGCCAGGGTGTGTGAGCAGCAGAGAGCATTGATGAGTACCAGATTATGAATCCACGCGTGCCTCCAACTCAGCTCCCTCAGTTTGCCAACCACGAGTGGCCATGGATGGCAGACATATGCGATGTACTGCGTATCTTTGAGGAGTCCACCAAGAAGGTCAGCAGCGAGGACGCTATAGTGAGCGTAACCATCCCGCTCCTATGCGTCCTTAAAGAATCGCTCATCGCAATAAAGGGAGAACGCATTGCACGCAGAGGAGACGGGGGTAGGAGGAGACGCAACGGAGCTACACAGTCAGACCACATTTTGTCTGCTTCACGGTGGCAGTTGCAGGAGGAGGAGGAGGAGGAGGACGACGACGTGGAGGTGGCTGTGGAAGAGGAGGAGGATGCTGGCAGCGAGGGTAAGCAAGTCAGGCTGTGTGCGTCCCATTGGTTCAGCGCGGATGGGGCGGAGAGGAGGCGGAAGAGGAAGAGGAGGAAATGGCAAGTGATCCTTCTGGTGGGGGCAGTGACGTCATGCCTATTCAAGAGTCTGGCACACATGGCTGACTTCATGCTGGGCTGCTTTTCCCGGGACACACGTGTTGTCCCGGATAGTGGAGAACAAACTGTACTGGGTCTTCGCACTCCTGGACCCCCGGTATAAAGATAACGTCTCCTCTTTATTCCGGTAGAGGAGAGGACGAATCGATTGCTGAATACCAGAGGGAACTCGTGCAGAACATGATGGAGATTTTCCCACCCCCATCGCTGGCGGCAGAGAGGAGAGGGTCTCCCAGAGTCCCCACAACATCGATCAGGCCCACAGCCACCAGGGGAACACTCTCCAAGGTGTGGGACACGTTCATGGCACCCCCTCGTGCAACTTCCATCACTGTGGGGCCCGCTATCAGCAGGAGGGGACAAGTATCGGCGGATGTTGCGGGAGTACCTGGCAGACAGTAACCCTGTCCTCCCCGATCCCTTGGCGTCCTACACTTACTGGATCTCCAAGTTGGACACGTGGCTGGAACTGTCCCTGTACGCCTTGGAGGTGCTTGCCTGCCCTGCCGCCAGCGTGCTATCAGAAAGGGTGTTCAGCGCAGCCGGGGGCATTATAACCGATAAGCGCAGCCGCCTGTCAACCGACAGTGCCGACAGGCTGACGCTAATCAAAATGAACAGCAAGTGGATTGACCCGGACTTTGCTTCTCTAACAGTGGAAAGCAGCAAAAGTGAAGTGCCATCTGTATGAAGTGCCATTTCCTCCTCCACCTCCTCCTCCTCCTCCTTAACCGCCGTAGATTTGCTCCATAAAAAAATATATATATATATTTATGGCTCACCTCTTGGGCCTACAAACAATTTTTAAGAGGTCTCACCTCTTTAGCCTCCACACAATTTTTAAGACGTCTCACCTCTTTGGCCTCCACATAATTTTTTAAGAGGTCTCAACCTCTTGGGCCTCCACATAATTTTTAAGAGGTCTCACCTCTTGGGCCTCCACATAATTTTTAAGAGGTCTCACCTCTTGGGCCTACAAACAATTTTTAAGAGGTCTCACCTCTTGGGCCTCCACAAAATTTTTAAGAGGTCTCACCTCTTGGGCCTCCACATAATTTTTTAAGAGGTCTCACCTCTTGGGCCTACAAACAATTTTTCTCATGGCTCACCTCTTGGGCCTACAAACAATTTATAAAGGTCTCACCCTTTTTGGCCTCCACATCATTTTAGAGGTCTCACCTCTTGGGCCCTACAACAATTTTTCTCATGCCCTCTACCTCTTGGGCCTACAAACCATTTTTCCTCATGGCTCCCTCTTGGGGCCTACAAACAATTTTTAATGAGGTCCTCCACCTCTTTGGCCTCCACATAAATTTTTGAAGAGGTCTCACCTCTTGGGCCCTACAACAATTTTTCTCATGCCTCACCTCTTGGGCCTCCTACAAACAATTTTTAAGAGGTCTCACCTCTTGGGCCTACAAACAATTTTTCTCATGGTCTCACCTCTTGGGCCCTACAAACAATTTTTAAAGAGGTCTCACCTCTTGGGCCTACAAACAATTTTTATTATGGCTCACCTCTTGGGCCTCCAATACAATTGTTAAGAGGTCTCACCTCTTGGGCCTACCAAACAATTTTTAAGAGGTCTCATCCTCTTGGGCCTACAAACAATTTTTATTATGGCTCACCTCTTGGGCCTTAATACAATTTTTAAGAGGTCTCACCTCTTTGGCCTCCACTTAATTTTTTTCGAGGGCTCACCTCTTGGGCCTCCACATAATTTTTTCGAGGGCTCACCTCTTGGGCCTCCATATAATTTTTTCGAAGGTCTCACCTCAAGCTAACTTTGCGCACTCATTAAAATATTTTCACAACAAGGACCTAAGAGCCCTCGATGGGAGAGCTTTGTGTGGGGGCCTGTTATAGGGAAGAGATGCGGCCCTGCGGGCTCTAGCCTGCCTTCTCCATGAGCCTCTGGCCAGCCCACGGCCTCTTCCTGCCTTTTGCGGTCCTACGCATCCCTCAACATCCCCACTGCTTTACCTGCTAGACATGACACTGGGCCAGGTCGGGTCACTGACATCTCAAGCGCCAACAATTTGGGCATTTTAAGGCTTCTGCATGTGTTTTCAGTTGTTTTTACATTTTAAAAAAGACATGTCTGACCACATCTCACACACACACCACAATGGACAATTAGGGGTGGGGTCTATTTGCTTTCCCCCTTTGCCTATGCCATCTGTGGTTGTCATAGGCAACGTGATTTTAAGGGGTGCAGAATTTTTTTCTTCTTTTTTGTCTAGTTTGGCTTGGGGTCCATGGCAATGTAGAGGAAAGAAGGTTTCCTTGTATGGTCTCACTTTACAGAGAGGTTACATTGTCTTTGGAGTGTATTGTTGAGAGGCTGTGATAGTGGCGTAATAGTGCGACTTGGGAGCGTTATATGCACCCAGACATGCTTCCCCTGCTGTCCCAGTTGCATTTCAGCAGTGTTGGCATCCTTTTCTGAGGTTTCAGGGTGGACTTGGTGACCTCCAAGTGG